>JAGVSQ010002234.1:0-25471 GCA_022683975.1 Rhyacophila evoluta | reverse complement strand
AAAAAAAAAACGATTTTTCAAAAATGTGCGAAATAGCAAATTGTGCGAAAGTCGAGTGTGCGAAAGCTGAGGTCCGCCTGTAGCCTGTATACGGGAAAAATATTGCTATATGAACCTGGCCTAAAATGCATGTTTAATACTGCAAACTTCTACAGCGGTCTTGATGTGGTTATCTAGGAGCACAGTGTCCTGTTTTTTTCGAAAACTTATATATGTTGGCAGTATTTTATTCAAACTTTGTATGGAAGTTATGAATAATGTCCTAAAAAAATCTTTCTTTTAATTTATATCATAATTCTTTATTCATTATAAATTTATTCTGTTATAATTAATTTTTTATCTTTGATTTATGATAATACATATTATATAACTACACCGACGAATACAAACTGTTCAGACTTGAACACCAACCTAGATCTATGTCAAAATCCAGTAGTGCCACTGTATTTAACTGTCAAAATTTCGTTGGACACTATACCCTTAAGTAACCCTTGATGTATTGGTGGATTTGTACATTTTACCTAACCATCCATTAGTTTATCGATGAATGAATATTTCATAGATTCACTGTAAAATACGCCATCACGAACCTATTACAAGATTTTTTTAATCAGAACATTAAATTTTATACATCCATTGAAAATAGCTATACACATGCAGTTCTTTTACATTATTCATGATATTCATAAATTTTTACTATACTTGCAATTTCAGTCATGCCGAAAAATTAAATATGTAATTTATCTTTTTTTTTCTAGATCTGAATCAATTTTTACATGTCTGCACAAAAAGTGATGATTCCGTTGATTACATAGCACTGTATTTGGAAAATGGTGGCAATCTGAGTGAAATATTAAATCAACTTGATGAAGCAAATAAAAAGAATACGCTTTTGGCAAATTCTGTGTTTCGCCTACTCCATTTGATTTTAATAAGAATACAATCGTCATCACCTCAGTTGCTGCAATTGGCAGAAGAGACATGCCGATATTTTTTAAACTCTTATGTTTCAACTGTTGATGTTATGCTCAATGAAAAGTCTAATGCTAAGCAACAAAAAAATACATTGAAATTACTGGAAGCAATTGTAAATTTCAACATAGAGTTGGGATTTACTGTTCTGAATCAGTTGAATCTGCAACCGAAGACCTTAAATCATTTAGTCAAATATCAGAGTAATAAGGAAAGTGATAGTGTACGCAGCTATTTTATTTCTTTCATACTAGCCTTTTTGAAGGAAGGAAACACATCTCTCATAAAAACACTGCTTGATAAACAAGGATTAATGACTCTTATATTTCCTGAACTTTTTAAAGACAAAGCTGAAACAATACTGAACATTTTACAAGTGTTGAAAGTTAGTATTATAAACAATATTGAAATATCTAAAACAATAAAAATTAGAACTTTCAATCAGCATGTCTTGGGAAATATATTTAAGCTTTATAATTGGAAAGGTCATGGCTTAGAAAAATCTGTTGCTAGTGTTCAAAAGAGAGAAATTGAAGCGTCAGTAACTGACCTTTTGTTAATTTTGTGTACATCACACAAATATGGAATATATTTTACTGATAAAACTTTGGGTACTGGCGATACACCTACAAGTCAATATTTATGGAAAGCAATTGAATCCTTAGAAGCCCCATGGAATAATGAAAGTGCCGGGCAACTTATAATCAAAATGGTTTCTAGCTGCCCAGATTTATTCAGACCGGTTAAAAATCTAGTTGAGCAATCATTTGAGCCCAGAATATCTGAACAGTGGTGTAAAACGGTTGACTTTTTGAAAAACTTACTTCAAGCTTTGCCTGCAGAAATTGTGATAAAAAATATGAATGATTTAAGTCCTCTTCAGATAACGAATTTTGTAAGAAATATATATCTACCGATACCGATGCTGAAAATGTCAGCAGTAGCTCTCTCCACTGCACATAATTCTATTAGAAATGAAATTATATTATTATTGAATGTTATGCTGTCATCAGTGAAATCCTATTTGACATTGATTAATAAGTCTGAAAGCCAGTATAGCGCAGTTAAACCCATTCTAAAGAGCCGGTTGGAAGATTTCATTCCTAAACATTTTCCTTCAACTGATCTATTGATAACTGTTCTTCATTCAGTTTTGGATAATACTGCAAACGAAACTTCATTTGATAATGCCGATTCTTTTACAATGTTGTCACCTGTGAAGAGTAAGTTTTTAATAAATATTTTGGACCTGCTTCTTTTATACAATGATATTCTACCGAATTCATTTGATCCATTGTCGACTATGCTAGACTCGAAAAGATTGTTTGATAAAATGGAAACAATTGATGAAATAGACAAAGGACTGTTAAAATTAAAGATTACAAAATTCTTATTAAGTGCTGATAAATACGCATTTTCTCCAGAAAAACCGCTATTTAAAGAAATTTTAATATCTATGTTTGATGTTTATGTTGATGAAGATGTTTTCGTTTCAAATGAAGCAAAATATGTGTTGCATGACATACTTGAGACAACAGGAATATTTGACAGAAACAGATTTGAAATTGATTTGATACTTTGTACCATACATATTATTGGTCAAAAAAATGACAAGATAACAGCTACCATGGTAGAAGTAGTGGAAAATGCTTATTCCGCTTCTAATAAGTATGAAGCGCTTCTTGCTAAACACTGCGTGGTAGAGAAAGAAGAAACTATGAATATTGATATTAATTTCGATACATTCTTTGAAAATATTGAAAATAATACATATCAAGACAAAATCAATTTTTGTCAGGAAAAACCTTGTTTTACACATTTTATGTTAAGTCTTTTAGAGTATAGAATGAAAAATGCAAGCGAAAGTTTGAATCGATTCATCAACTATTACATTATCAATCTCTTTCACTATCAGGAAACTGTTCAAAATATACTGGGAGCCTTATCCAATTACGAATTGGATACTAACGTCCAGAAATATATCTCAAGTTGGACAAATAATCCGATACACTTACCCAGTCAAATAATAAACAAAAACTCAGTGCTTTATAGACTAAGTCACGCCCTCCTGGTGGAGGAAGAATTAATTTTAAGCCAAGTATTTAATCTGGAAGAAGTGGCAGAAAAAGAAGAAAATGAAAGATATATCAATTTGGAAAAAAATTACAAAATTGTGGATAATATTAATGATACTACCGAAATCAGATCTTGGTTTCATATGATCTTATTCTATACAGCACAGCAGAGCTCACTTGGTGTTTTTGACAAAACCAAGAAATCAAATGTCACCAAGGCATTCTACTGCATTCTTGAAATGATTGATAACATCAGTAATTCGACAAATGAAGTTTTATCTCTTGTCAAACTGTTTTTAACCAACGAAGTTGTTTTAAATAACTTTACACCTTATGAAAAAAAAAAAAATGATTCTCAGATTCTTCTGACTGACTTAACTTTGGATATTTTAAAGTTTTGCTATGCTAGAGGTTTTGATGAAAAATTACTATACCATACTTTGGGTCCATATAGACACAAGACATATTTGTCACTTTTGACTCAAATTCAAAAAAGCAAAAAATGTAAAAAAGGGGTCACTTTTGACGACTTGAACAATGTCTTATTGTTTATCAATTTGAGTAGCTTGGATGCATCTACTGTTTTGACAGATATCTTAAATTTGAATGTTTCTTGTATGGTTTCTGATGAAAATGAAGCTTCATCATGGATTTTTATAGTATGCCATGTAATTAATCAATCCATAAAAACTTCAAACAGGCTTTCCGCTGAAATCATTATGAAGATTGCCAATTTGTACTCGAAAATTATCTGCGATTTGGATTTGGTAATTAATGTAACAGACCTGGAAGAAAGTATTTATAATTATCTAATATGCTACCCTGAATATATTAACAATATTCCTCACAGTGTTTTTAAAGCAACATTTTTGGTGAAACATGTCAGTAAATTTACATCAAAATTGAGTGCTCTCTTATTACGAGTCAACCCATCATTGTTAACCAAGTTTAATGAATGTGTAGTCAAAGAAGAAGTTCTCGGTAAGAGAGAATTAGTTCTACCATTAACTCTTGCTGCATTCCAACATTCAAGGATGAATTCTTTTGATACTGTCATTCATACCATATATAATCATTACAAATCAAATATTCAGAAGCTGATCGAGAAACCGCACAAAGCTACACAAATATATAAGGATAATTATGAAGTAGTGGTCCAACTCATTCACAGATGCATGGACGTAGTGGAGTGTGAGAGTTACATGAAAAAAGTACACAAGTTTGATTCGACGGAGGAATTTCACATAGAAATTTTGGAAGCACTATTTCTCAAAACGGTATTTAAAGTACAGATCATTGATGATTTGTCCTGTGCTGAAAACTATTTACTGAACATTCTTCAACTTGCAAATATATCTTTGAAAAGGGATATACCGCAGTATGAAAAGTTGGCTAAAATATATTTGGCATTGGAAAACTTTTTGAATTGGTCCCTGTATAATGATAAACAGGCAAATACAGATAATACACATTTTGCTAAAGTTCGGACTAGTCCAGTTTGGCAAAGTTTTTTCAAATCTATACTCAAATTGTATTTGAAGACAGCATCGAGCGATTCTGCCGATGATGACCATCTTGAAACGAAAAGATGCTCTTTACTAGACCTGAGCTCACACTTAATTCATTTGATCTATCCAGAAAATGACCCTGGTATAGAAAATCTTTTTGAAATGACTACTTCTCATTCTGAATTTCTTAACATCATGTTGAGCACCCGACATAGTAATGTTAAAACACCATTAGTGAAATTGCTCTTCATTATGGTAAGCAATAATAAAAATGTCATGAAATCTGCTCACATTCCTGTATATCTAAGTTCTTATCATGCCACAAGGTCCATGTGTGATCAGACCATATTATGTCTGTTGAGGTATTACGAAAACCATGGACAGTCAATGTTAGAATACCAACCGTATTTGTGGGGTGACATGGCAGCAAGCCACTATGCCGTGAGAAGTAAGCGGAAGAAATCTTCTCTCTGGAGTAATCCAACAGTTAACCATTTATTAAATTTATTGGATAAAGACATCATAGAACTCACTGTTAAAAAATTTCCTATTCATGCTAAATTGAATTCGGAACAAAGTATACTGCAAACACAGTCGTTAATTGATACTACAAACTTAACAGAACAGACCATTGATCACATTCTTGGCAATAGATATGCTAATAATCTTGGTAAAAATTTTGATAATGAAGATTTACTCACTGTCTTTAGCAAAAAAATGGCAATGAGTGGATATAAAAATTGTCTTCAAGCGATGGCAGATATTGAGTTTGCTAACAATTCTCATTCAATGTTTGAGAGTACGGAGGTGTATGATCCAGTGTTTTTGTTGCCGTTATTGAACTTCATCTTGTCACCTGGGTCTGCCGTATCGTGTCATCGAATAGTTCGTTGTGGTGTACTTGCAGTTCCGCTAGCTGCTCTCTCGTCCGACTGCCCATTAATTAGAGCTGCAGCGTTCAATGTTTTACAGCGGTTTTATTCTCATCTGGAGGCTGAAATGTAAGTAACTGAATATTGTGGTACGTCATTACAGCTACATGCTTTGTTTCAATACAGTTTTATCTTCTTACATCTGTCTTATTTGTGATTAGACTATCAATAAAGTCCACTTGATATTTATTTTTACAAAATGCTTGGATGTAAATTTAGTATTTTTTTACAAACATCTACCTATGCAGTCAGATATCTTTGGTATTCTTGAAAAATCATTATCTTATGATCCAAAAATCAAGTAAATGACTTACAACTATTCCCGTTAACAATAATTTATTAATATCTCTATATCTCCACAGTACAGTGGTCCACACATTACTCTTTGTTAAGGTTTCTATGCAATGCCTTCTACCATATTATTTCATAATTATGTGTATTTTCATTTAATTATTTGATATTTTTATTCATTTTAGGTATTATAAAAATGACAAATTGATTTGGACTCAATTCATCGATACCCTAAAGAACAGCATGGAATCTGCCATTTCTGTATCAGAAGAGAATTTAAAGATGCTTGATTGTGTAAGACCGAAGCTGCCGTCAATTGGTTCGCTGTTCATTGCAAGGGCAGCATTTATTATGACTCGTCCCTTGGACCCCATGTTCAAACCTATCAACAGTTTTGTTATTTCCAAGCAGTATATAAACTTTTCTATCGTTCCTGATCTTCTTGACCTATTTCATAATACGGATGTCCAGTATATGGAGCGTCGCATTTGGATTCTTGAAGTTCTAAGAGATGGTATCAAGAATTTTTCTGATATTAAAGTTCTTTTGAAGAGTGTTGCATTTAAAATAATACTTGATTTTTATTCGAGTAACCTTTCAGATAATCCAACCAAATTGTTGTTGTTGGAAGTCATCAATTCTTCAATCTGCATTCCGAGAGCTGCTAAAATTTTAACCGAAGGTTACGGCTTATTTCCGTGGCTAAGCAATACTTTCCGTAATATCAACACAGATAATAAAAGCATTTTATCATTGGCTATAACAATAATTTCTAATCTATGGTTGAGTTTATTATGTGAGTCTATTCCTAAAGTGTTATCATTATCAGAAAATAAAACAAATGAAAACAAAACGGAGGTCATTGTTAATAGATGTTTTAAAATAAGTGAAACTTTACACTGTGAAGTATTGTGCCTTTTGTTAGATCTTCTTAGAAATCTACGCACAGTCACAATCACGGAGTTAATTATATATTTAAATGTTTTTCGAAAAATTTCTAGAAGTTCATTGAAATATGTTTCACAGTCCCAAATTTTACTGTTAATAAAGGAATGCGATATCCTGACGAAAAGCAAACAATTTAAAATATTTGCTGAAGCGGTTGAAAACAGGAAGGTGAATAATATAGTTACATCTCTAACTGTTTTAAAACATAGTAACAAAAATAATACCACAGATATTGTGTCCAAATACTTGCATGAAATAGTAATAAGCTGGCTTTCATGAATTGTGATTCTCTCGAGGTAAAATAATGGAACAGCTCATAAGCAAGAAAAAAGTAAAACCAAAATATCAATTTTTAAATATTTTTGTGTTAATTCAACTGTAAATATTTTTAATAATTGAGTTGTAATATAACAAGGATTTTTTGAAAGATATTTGTATATGTCATGTATTGTATCAAATTTATGCAAAATTGTTTTATGACTTGATGGTAATAAATTTTTTTTAAATTCTTCCCTTGTTTCATTAATTTGAAAAAAATATCCACATATCGTACATAAATACTGTTTGAGGAATTAATTCCAGTATAAATATTATACATACATAGGATTTTACATGACCTGTAAATAAACCAGGGTCATGATGGATCTTTTATATCTCATCAATTTTTTAATAATATGACACATGCAAAAGTTGAATCATATTAGACACATTGTGGAGTTGGTGTAATTTAATCATTATGATAGTAATTTGCTATTAAGGACCTAAGATAATTTCTGTAAGCATGTGAAAATTAGATAGAAAAAATAGCAGTCAAAGTTACACTGATCTATAAGATGCAACATTTTTAAAAGTTATACATAATAAATGAAAAGCATAATAGCTATAAATATTATGTATCAATGTATCTAGAAAGAACTGGAAGAGTGCAGTGAATACAAATGTCATCTTCCCTATGGATCTTGATCCTTCCTGTTCTTTTTCAGGTAATGTGGATGTGGCCAGCAGTTGATGAACCAATACTTGACCTAGAGCCATAATTTGAAGAATATCTAACTTCTCAAAGAGTACAATCGAGTAGCTTCAGCTTATAAATCCGGATGGGTAGACTTTGCAATAAAGTATGAGTTGAGAATAGGAAAAGGTGTAAATCCTGTAGGGACTCAGCAGTTATTTTTAGTAATTCTCTCCTTGAAATGTTTTAAGCATTGAATAAATATTTATAGCAAGATTTAAAATAGATTAAACACAAAAAGGCTATTGTCTACACAGTTAGTGGCTGAAAGGTTAGTGTGGACGCTTTGGATCCAAGAATTGCACGTTAGATTCCAATATTTGTTGGATTTTTAAATATCCGAAAATACAGGACTGGATGCCGATTGGGTTGAGTAATTGTCTGATAAACGATTCTCTTGAGAAATAATCTGTCTTGACATGTCGATGAGAGAGAGGAAAGAAAACTTCTTTATTTTGCACGTCCTACCAATAATATTGCTACTTCTTAAAAGAAAAATATTGCATATTTTTGGAGCAGCCTTCTAGCAACCCCTTTTATAAATTTGTAAAAAAAATCCAAAGTTAATGATCAGATTTCAAATTTTTGTAGAGCTTTTAACTAATGGTCCGGATCCTTCCTTTCTTAAATATAATTGGATAATGCGTCACTCCCACCAATTTACCTGCAGCTAATTGTAGCTCTCAATTTCTCCGGTAGCGTATAAGTTAGTGTACATGCCTACCGATCTGGGGAATGCGGGTTCCATTCCCACATCTATCAGATTTTAAAAAATATCAAAAATACAGGACCATTGAGTTGAGCAAGTCTAACAAAAAATTCTCGTGAAAAATAATCTGTCAAGACGTCTTCACATTGTGAAGATCTATTTACTCCACTTTCGGAGTGGATATCTTCACACTGTGTTGATCCATATGCTCCACTTTAGGAGCGAACATGGTATATAAAAAATCTAACTAAATATTATGCATTTTTTGCGAGACGAGAATTCAATAAGATTAAAAACAAAACGAATATACAAGAAATTTTCAGGTTTCTGGTTCAGGAAATCCGATTTTTTCCTTAAGTCTTTTATACTTCGTTAGTCGATTAGTCGTTAGCACGATATATTTTCATGGTATATAATATTCAACTATTCCTATAATTTATAAATAGTCTACATGTCGATGGCTTAATCTGCAATTCAGCTAACTTCATCCATTTCCAAAAAATCGTTTTGATGTAATTAAAAAAAATATATTCAGTTTTAATTTTTCTATCGCACACAAAATGCACAAAGTTCACAAGCAAATAAAATTCGTAAAATTACCCACGCATGCCAGCCAACACCAAGTAGTAAGTTCACAAAAGTTTTTTGTTGCTCCTGAACATTTAATACAAATGGAGTTGGCTGGTTTGCAGATTAAGCTATCGATGTGTTAATTTCATCTCAGGAATAAGCGTCATCAACTTTTATGATTAATTATGTAGTTGACAGATAAATTCTTGTCTTTTAAAACTGGTAGGTGCCTGATTAGATATCGATAATCGAAGGGCTGTGCTGATAACAATTATGAATAACTTTGAACATTGTGCAAATGTATAATACAGTCAGCAATTTTATTGTAAGCTTAACGCTTGCTTTGTGAATAATGAGTTATCAAAATAATGCGTTTTCAGGTAGTTATCACTTCTAAGCAACCTACTGACATTCTATCAGTTTCTCATTATTTTCATAAAGAAGTGGTACGAAGAAACAGGTAAAAGGCAGGTATGTCGCTCTCGTCAATATTTTACGGTTGGTAATTCGAAGGTTTCAAAACAATCCGCGGAGATGGCAGCAGCAGTTGATCGGACGCTGTCATTCTGCACCTGTCGTAAACTGTGCAGACGTGCTGTGTTTGTATCAGGATTATTTTATATTAAAAATTAAAAGCATCGGTGTATATGGTACAATTTAAAAACCGAAGATGCAACTTTACGCGCGTTTTTCTAATTTTAATTATCCAAGTGATGAAGTGGGTTCGGAGTAGAACCGTGCGTTGAAATAATTCTCAATCGTTTTTTATCATCGCTGCAACGATCGGCGGTCCAATAAGTTATACGCATATTAAAATATTGACTATGGAATATGATATTTATATTACTGGGAGTGATTTTCATATTTAAAATAGATTATTAATTGCATTTGATTTGCAGTATTTACATTAACAGTTAATAAAATTTTTGTTCGATAAAATATTGGTTATCATATGTATTTTGTGAAAAATCCGGGCGGATGTGAGTACATGTATGATCTTTTGTTAATTTTCAATTGAATTTGCTTTCGAAACCGACAGCAGGTCAGTGAAAAATATTGCGCTCGTAAAATAACTCGAAATCAACAGAGTGAAACCACATTTTGCATAGTTTGGTGTAAGCGACGCTAAAATAAACATTACTGTTTTGATTACCTTCCGCTGATAATATTGATAATTCTACTGTTTTATTAATAAGTACTTTATTTCGTTGATTGTATATTTAAACATTATCACTAGTGGCTACGTTTACTATTATTTAGTTAAAACATTCGGATTACGATTTTGATTCCAATCCAATTCAGTTGTTAACTCATACACAATTTGTTTAATATTAAGTTCTGTGTTTCTGAAGTGAAAAAGTGTTATAAAAGTGTTTATGAAAGTCAATTGAATATTAAAAGTGCTCGAAAAGGATTTTCAATAAAATTGAAATGTAAGTTATGCTGAATTTACGATTTATTGTTTTTACATAGTTTCATCTATTTACAATATTTGCATGAAATGATAATATGTTGCTCCATTACATATGCGATGATTGTTGATTATTAGTATCTTACATCATATAAATATAATTGTATAAACTCATGTACTATACTTATGCGAGTATTTTTTTATATCGATTGTAGTCTTAAAAGTTTATTTAGCTTCTTCGGAGGTACGAATTATTAAAATGCAGTTTGAAGTTTATTCATTTATTTTATTATAGAGGACGACTTAATTGTTTCTTGAAATTTTTGAATTAAGCGTTATTAATTTATTTTATAATATGGTATTTTTTTTACAAAAAACAATTGTTGTATGCACAACTACCATGTTAGTGTATATATATGTAGAGTAAAAATATTGGTTTGGAAACACATTCAGTAAGAGTCATTTATTTCTGTTTGTATAGAGCGATTTAACGAATTAATTTCGCCATTTTTTTTAACTCGTCCTCCATAAATAAAGTATTATATAGTTTCTCATAATACGAATACGTATCCACACAGTTTTTAAAAGTTGTATTAACAAATGGTCCTGCATATTTGATATGAAGAAATCTTATCCAGCATTTGGATTCAAAATCACAGCTTCATTACTTGTCGATCACTAGGTGTCAGGGTTGATTTTTTTGAATGTACAATTTCTTATTAATCATTTTTTTTATTGAATTGATATTATCAATAAATCTACATTAAAACTAAACGAATCATTGAATAATTTTAAATGTTTTTATTTATATTGCACGCTTTTATGTTAAAATATATTTATGTAGACATGGAGCCATTGTAATACTTATGTAAAATTTTTATGGTCCATTGTCTATGGTTGTACTTTTACATTCGAGCGGCTCAGACATTGTGTGGGAAATTGACGAGAAAACTCGCGCGTGTTTTTACCAACCTCGTCGCTGCCGGGGAGATAAATTAAGCCATAAGACAGCATGCTAATTAAATATGAAATCTTTGCTTTGAAATCCCAGCCTAGATTTTTGAATCTAAATTTAAATTAATTTTTTAAAAAAACAACCGTTCACACCCGCAAAACAAAAGAATTTAAGCACATAGATGTATGTTATACTATAATTATTAATATAAATAAGATTGTGCATCTGACTGAATTCTTATTATATATAGACCAGCTAACTGCCAGTTATTTTTTATTTGAGTTAGTTGCTTGGTTAATTTTTTTTTTTAATTTAATTTAAAAATCTAGCAATAACCAACGCATATAGTTTTGAAACTAGTGACCTGAAATCTAAAGAAAGAATCTTAAGTTCGTCTAATATTTTGAATTTTCATATTAAAGTAATTCCACTACCTGTTATTACTCCACCATTGATAGTTTAAACCATGTAAAAAAACTTCTGCTTCTAATAATATATTTATTTATGAATGTATTAATACTATACTATTGAAAAAAATGTACTACTCAACAATTATTGATGTGATTCTTGAGAGTTAATATTTACGATTTCTTATAAGTATAGTGTATTTAGGTGTTGTAACATGTAACACGTAACATGTTTAAATGCACTACGAGATGGATTAAGCTTTTCAAAATGATTTTTTTATTTCATTATCAATTAACATGAAGACATTAATAACAACAACTTGTATAGAAAATCGTAATATTCTTATATTTTTCACTATATGTATCTATTTCAATCCTGGTGAGTGTTTTATTATTTCAAATATAACTATTAGTATAAAATCCTTTAAGTAACTTCAGATTTGTTTTTATATCACTGCAAATCTTTATTATATATTTGAACATTTCAAATATGAATCTATTTAATAACGCTGCTTTTTTAGTGGAGAGGATTTAGAGGAAAATATCCATTTTTCAAATATCGTTCATTATAATTGTGTATTCAAGCGAATTGTATTATCCGTTTATTATTGAACATGGTTGTCTCCATCGGCTTGTAAATTGACAGATGAAATAAAATGTCAATCTAATGGCACTTCCCCAGAAAGTGAAGACATTAACGTCACAATCTCAGGAGTCGTTTTGTTTTTTTTTTAATATATGTATCTTAACAAAATCAAGTCTGATAGTTGCAGTGGAGTGCTGATCGCTTCAGAAATGTTACATATAGTCGATCAACGAGTTAAATATTTTATTTTTTGATTTCAATCCTTTATATTTAAGAAACTTGTTTCAAAATCAATCAATTTATTGGGTGAAATTTCTATAATAAACTAAATCAAAAAAAACTGAGGAAAATCGTGATTTATTTATCAAATTTCTAAATACAAAATAAAGATTAGTAATGTTATTATGTTAGTAGTTCCTATTTTCACACTTACATGTACACTTATACGTACGGATATATTTACATACTCTTCAATATTAAATTGTTATTTTTCATTTATAAACAACAAATATAACACTACTTTTTAGAAAACTTTCAGTTTTCAAAACAATGTTGATTTTGAGTTATGACGTTATTGCATCCAACGAGCGATATATTAAATATTTTACGCCAATAAATTAAACAAAAAAATCATTCGTATTTAAATGCATGCCAAAATGTATAACATATTGTTAAGACATCGATCTTAAATATTTACAAAAACCAGTTTTGGCATTCAATATTCTTATAAAAAGTGAGCTGTTTTTTTTTAAATTTTTATTTTTAAATTAAAAAAACAATCGAACATAACGTGGTTTTTATAAATCCTTATGCACATAATTTTAATATAAATTTATTTCCAAGCGAGTCAACTTGGCAGTATTACATAATGAATTTCTCTGATGTATCTTTAAAATTTTGGATGAAACTAAATTATTAATATGAATAAAATAGAAATTAAATAAAAACGCCACTGGTACGAATGTATATTTTATCTCATTATACAAATTTACATTCAATTTTGAACGGTTGGATATAGCATAAAAAAAGAAGAAGAAGAACAAATTTCACGCGAATCTTTTTCTTTTGAAGACATAAAATAAACACCTCTACAAGGATAAAGTTATAAAGATGACACTTTAATGAAAACATACTTGTAAGTTTGATTTGCCCCCCTGATTTAAACATATTGCTAATGAATGAAAATTGTCTCTTTTATACTTTGAAATTGGAATAATTCCAAAGTAAAAGTATGTCATATAATATACAATTATTAGCGCAATAGTAGGTAGTACATTTGAATGTTATAATATGTAAATTGTAGAGTATATATATACATGTATATCGATGAAATAATGGCAATCAAAGGTAAACTTAAATGTACAAAAATTTTAACTATTCAATTTATGGAATAAAAATATTCAGCGAAAGAAAGTTTAATGAATAATTTATGATCCCATAACACTGGAGTTGAAATCTATTCATTCAAAAATAGATTGATGTGCATAATTGATAATATTTTATTTTCACATTATTATAATCGCTATATTACAGTAAAATTAATTCAATAATTATAAATCATTTATTTATAATAGATGCAGTAATTTTAAATTAAAGTTGGAAATGAAATAGTATTAAATGTAATGATTTTTTTTTATTATATTTAATAATTTAATAAATATTTTTAATTTATTAATTAAGTAGTTTTCATATTCTTTTTAAGCAAATGTTATTTATATAAAAAGTCTATACGTATTTCACTTGAATTATTTCCAAATGTATAGCTAAGAAATGTTTATATGCCCTTAAAATAGTACTATGCGGTCGAGTAAATATTATTTTTTTTAAAGATACTCTCCCATGATAAATATAATTAAATTTCACAATATTACATTAAATTTAATACGCTTACTAATGATAACATACCATCTAAGGAGTGGGGCGTGTTTTTGATCACGATACTAAGGGCTTATTGAGAAAAAATAATTAAAGATCAACCTGTGTATAGTGTAGTTAAATATCTTATATAATCTAGAATGTAAAAGTATCAGTGTTTGATAGGTTATTTCTTTGTTTGTTTTTTATTTTTGATTTCATATCGGAGTTATGAAAATGTTTGTCGAAATATGCAGGTGAATATTAATGAGATACTCATCGTAAATTATGCAACTAAAAAAATCTGACTGAATTGTGTATATTAATTGATGTTGTAGTCAAGGAGAAAGTCGTGGAGATTGGCAATAGATGTATGAATTATTTGCCAGATAGGATTTAGTTTTCCGGTTACATTGTGTACCTCAGTGAATATGTGTTTAAATTAAATTTAAAAACTGAATTCGATTAATGACAAAAGCATAAGTTAATATAGGTAGTTAATACGTCTACTTAAAAAGCTTAATATAATACCGGATGGATAAGCAGAATGGTAGAGCTCTCGTAAGTGTTGTGGTTAAGAAGGATATCATTTTTGATAAACGATAATTAATTTTGTATCTAAGTTACGAATAAAAACTAGACAAGAGTATTCTAATAGAAATCACACATATTTTTATAATGTTTATATTCTTTCAACCAAAAAATGTGACGGATATTCTACAACTGATATTTTTAATCAAACATCATATTTGGAACAGTGGAAAAACTCAATTGTAACAACAATACTGCTGCGAAAGTGTGTTGCATTAATGAAATCATCGAATCATCATAAAATATAGTTTAATCGGTTTAAATTTCAAACGTCTGATGATCGTGCATGAGTCATAAAATATTTTTCATAACATAAATACACAATGTAACATGAATTTGTATTTAATGAACGTAGTATTAATTTAAATAGATACTCGAAAACATAACAGGGTGGTTGATTTCTCTGTTGCATAATCTTCTGTATAGTTTTCGTGTTTGTAGTATGCACATATTTAACGTCTAATGATGCACAGAAAATTCCTGCATTAGATAATATTGATTAAAAATTTATCATTAGCGTTGTAAATTTAAATAAATTTAAAAATTATTGAAATAAAAAAACAAATAAGATTTATTCATGAAATCTAATCTAAACCTTTGACTGATTCATCGGCATTTATTTAAAAACATTAGTCGTTTGTGACGTGCATTTAATTTAACATAAACATTATTTTTTTGTCGTAAGGTCGGCGGTATTTAAAGATGTCGTGAGCAGTTGAATGAATAATTTAATTATACTATCGCGTGATCTTGAGACGAGAAACTCAAAAAGTAAGTAGTGCTTTCACGAAACGTTTTCAATTTTTCTCAACTTAAAAGTTGAGAGTAGCATTTTTATATTTCGACTGACTATTTACTTATTGGGACTTGAACGTATTTTTTAAATAGACTCAGTATTTGAAAATTCTACTTTGAATTAACAAAGATATACATTTATACTCCGCTTTTTATTGTATTAACTAATTTAATTATGAATCATTCTTATCAAACACATACATAAAATAATACTTTAACAAAAATATTCATTGAAATAAAAATCATTTCCAAACGAAAAAATTAAACGAACCGCAAAACGTTTCTTGGCGGATTTGCTAGATCGTTTTGCTAAAATCAACTACAATATTTCTACTAAGACAATATATATTTTTACGCCACCGATGTTTATTATACGATAAAACTTTTTCTTTTGTTAATTAATTATGATGGATTCCTGTGTATATTTTCTTGATTATTTTTCTCCATTATCGGAAACAAGATTCACCGATACGCGATGAATATAGTGAAACATCATAAACGCAAAGAAAAAAGCTTAAGCGTCCGTTATAGGGTTGCGTAAATAACAACTGATAATTCTAAATATATTTTTTTTTGTTAGAAAGTTTTTGAGATTTCAGGTTAATAATTTTTAAATTTTATTGTGTTGGTATATCAATAATTCAACTTCCCTTACGTAAATATGTAAATAAGTGTCTTAAAAATGAGAAAACACGAAACCGCTATATATGTGTACAAAAAATCCACTGCATTAAATTTTCAGGCTTTAGAGCTCCTACCAATTTGAAAGCTCTTGGCAGTATGTATAACGGCTATAAAAGTGGAGCATAAAAATCGTAGCAGCTTAAAGATATCTACTCCAGAAAAGAAGCATATGGATCTCTTGTAAGTGATGGATTAACGACAAGGCAGTATTTTTAGCCATATTGGCTGTGATTGGATAATTAGTAACTGTATGATTTTTTAATAATCCATGAGACATATTCAATGTATACTTTAAATTTAACTATTCTATTTTATCAGCTGATAACAGTTATAACTAACTTTAATGATATAAAATTGATTCGGTATGCTTAATATCATCATATATTTTTATCGATTGAAATTATTGTAAAATAACATCGAAAACATAATCTGCATGGTCTCTCACTGCGTATTAATTATATTTGTAGCTCTGTTACACTGCAAGAATATTTCTAGAATCGTTAAATAAAACTTTGCCACCATGGCCAATTGAAAATGCCAACCATGTCGTGAGTGACTTTTAGTCTACAAGACGTATATATCTTTGAATAACAATAATAATATTACAAGGGTACGCGAGTATTCTTCGAGTGGTTGGTACTGGAAACCAGTCCTCGCACGGTTGACGGCCATGTCGTTGCGCAACTGGAACAATTTGAAATGTTTCACGTTGTGTTCTCGGTAACAAATTATATCTTCTTTTTACCCGAGTTTACACTGCCGCATGGACACCTCTCATTTGTACGAACATGGCAAACTCACCGTACACTCTTTACATCTATCAACAAATACTCGTTTTAAACTGTTGTAGGGAGATGTATCTATGCTATAGTATTAAAACCTTTCTAATGAACTCCGATATGTTTTTTTTGTTCAATGATGAATTATTCAAAATACACAAATTTTTCTACTTTCACAGTGTACATATAATACTATTAACACATGTTATAGAAGAGTAATTTACTTTAAACATTTTTATAATGGATTTTTACCATGTCAAGCATAACATATTGAACGAGCCAAGTGGAGCATATTGTACTTAACATTGTGAAAATGACCATTTCAGAAATATATGGATCTCCGAATTGTGGAGACTTATTATGGCATTTTTTTCACGCTTTCTGGTGAACTTGTTCATTGTGTAAATAACATATATATTCATTTTTAGACTATTTAAATACATAAAATTTGCACGGTAGCTGAATATTTTGATACATTATATAATGATTTATTTGGGACTGAGCAATTCTTTTGATTACATCATATTTGTCAGAGAAATTTTGTATGTTGTTATGAATGATGTTAGTTCTAAAAAGTATAATTTGAAATTAAATCTCTAGCACAAATATTTTTTTACATTGACTCTTTAGATTTTTATAACCACAAAAGGATTAGAAAATAATAATAATTTTGAAAATAGTCCACAAATATTTTTAATCAAGAAAAAATCTCGAATTACTGATTCTACATAATAAATTTGTAAAAAAATAATTGGCCAACTCTAATTTACATATAAAACGCGTATGCAAAACTTATTTTAACAGTTAAATACAAAAAATCGAACTAAAAAGAACAAAATTTTAATTCACAATAAATTCCGAATGAAGCATCAAATTATTATATCCTGTATGACAGACAGTTTCCTTTCTCTATGGTTTCAGTGTATTTAAAAAAGGAAATGTCAACGAATGTTTATCTACAACGAAACGTCCTCCATTTGCCGAATGATGGGCAAACGTGCATCGTGTCGGGCGATTCATTAAAGTGGCGCGAAAAAGTTGCACGAACTGGTTTTTTTGACGATCTGGCTGCAGAAAGCGAGTACGACCAACTATTTATTACAAGCTGCCAACGATCTCTCCACAGGAATCTGCGAGACGGTTGGCGGGCATTTTGAAAAATTATTGAAGTTTCCACAATCTGTCAATATTTTTTTATACACCTGTTTAGCATTGCTAAAAAACGAGAATTATTCTCGATCTTAGATTTTATCATTGAAAAATATGATGCCCGTTACCACGGTACGATATTATGTTTAACACATAAAATTAAACATGTTACACACTTTGAATATTGCGTAAAACGATAATTTTATCTCTTTTATTTGGAGAAAATTAAATAAAAATATGTTTGAAATAATGACTTGAGTAATACATACATATTTGAAAATAAAAAATTGACACCAATTTCTTGAGTCATTTATGTAAAAAAAATATTCAAATTCATATTAAAATCATACAAAACATATTATTTTAAAGTAGTTATCATATTTTTAGATAAATAAAAATAGTTTTATAATTAAGTCAAAAGATATTGATAAAAACTCTTTTAGTATTATTAGTCTTCGTTTTCCATATATTTGTAATCCTGTTCTGAATATTTAAATAACATTAGAAATGCTATAAGATTAAATTAGATTATTTTTTCTAATTTACCAATATGATACACGAGAGCTTTCATAAAAAGCGCATAAAGGTATTTCGTGGCATCAGCGCTTTGTTTCGATTATCTTTTGAAGGTATTTTTGGAGGCTGTACTAGAATTATACGTGAGGGGAGGCGTAGCCAACACGATAATTGCATTTTAATGCGGGTTTGGTTTGAGTAAATTGAAACGATTTCTCATGCTCCCGTACCTAAAAGAATTAGATTCCAATCTTTCCAAAACCCTGTAAAGGATTACTCTATGATATCATATTAGTGCAACTACAATAAAATTAAAATTATATGTATTATTTTATTAAGCCATCTCACTTAAGTGATTTTTGTACGACGAGTAAAATGTATTTATAAATAAGTTTTATTAGAGTCTTGATCCTAAGCAAGAAAGCATTTTTTATTCTTTAGTATAAATTCAATGTCTCTCCGGTAGTCGAGAGGTTAGCATGCGTGCCTCGTATGCGGGGAATGCGGGTAAGATTTATACATATGCTGGATTGAAAAAAAATACTAGTACGACAATTGACTGATAATCGATTTTCGTGAAAAAAAAGTCTGTCAGTACAGACCATAGTGGCGATGGAGACCATGGAGATCCATATACTCTATTTCTGGAGTGAACATATTCACACCGTGTAAATGAAAAAAAAAATCTATGCGATATATTGAATTCTGTACATTTATTTAAATAGTGATAAAAGTAATAAATTAACATTTTTTATTTCACGTTATAAATGGACTATTGTTTTTAATGTTATAGTGAACCCAGGAATCTTGGATGAATACTGTCGACCACAACAATAATTGACAGCTTAAGATTATTTTACCCAATATTATATACTTAAGAAATATGAAAAGACGCAGGGTCTTTGCTATTGGCTGTCAACCAAATTCTTTTAAAAAAACTGTCACTATTAATATTAATATATTCCACTTTCGGGCAGACACGGTAAAAAAATATAATGTACATTTTTACAAAGGGTATTATAAAAGTTATCGTTAGTTTGTTGTTGATGAATGCTAAATCTATGCTGTCATTTTTCCGTTTCAAGTAATTTGTTTTCACACAGACGTTAATGTACATATATTTTTACCAACATTTATCATCCACACTTTCCGATCCGCGGGTCAATCCACGCCGAGCTCGTTCGACCTCTGATAAATTACTCTTACGAGATTTCAATACGAACCGTTGAAATACCTCCATATGCTTGTAATGTGCGTAAGCTGATGTAGCAAAGAAAATAAATTAATTTTACCAATGCTGTATTGAGGTAATTCGTTATCTCGGCGAATAAATCAAGTGCATGTATGGTAGAGAAATGTGGAATTTCTTTCTGGAAATACGTATTATGGAACATTTTAATAAACTCGAACAAAATAATTAATAGCCTTTATTAAATAGTCCCTGTTTATGGCTGTTCAATGATATTTCACGGCTTTTACACAGGTAAATGTTTGAATAATTATTTTGCATAAAAAATATATTTCATTCAATTCTACTATAAAATCATCATACCTATTATAACAACTATCGAATTCTTCATATATCACGTGCGCTCCGAAAGTGGAGTATAATATGGATACATCTTCAGTGTGAAGATGACCACTCCAGAAATGGAGTATATAGATAGACCTACGCATTGTCAAGACTATGTTGATAATTTTTTTTAAGTCACATTCTTTTACTGTAAATTGAAATTTTATAAGCCATTTAC
This sequence comes from Rhyacophila evoluta, assembly GCA_022683975.1. Lineage (NCBI taxonomy): Eukaryota > Metazoa > Arthropoda > Insecta > Trichoptera > Rhyacophilidae > Rhyacophila > Rhyacophila evoluta. The sequence continues at coordinate 4,976 of JAGVSQ010002234.1, read as the reverse complement.
AGGTTTGATTTTGACGTCTTGTAGTTGTCAGTTTAGTAGTAGCTTCATATGATCCTCAACGAAATACCGTTTTTTTTATATTTCATTTAGACTTTATGTTCACTTCTTGGTATTTCATGATTTTTTATATGGTTATGTTTATAATTAACTACACATATGTATTTCTGTGGATTTTTGTGACGTGTATTTTTTTCACTTAGTTTATTTGAATATTTGATATTACTGTCTCAAATTCATACATTAACGGATAAAAAAAATGTAATGTGTATTTTCATATTTGTAAATTTAAAAGCATGTTTATGTGTTTTGAGATAGAGATAATAAAAATAAACAAACCATGTTGATTGTTTCATTAGGAAGAAAACATTTCAGCTAAAAGTCTTAATAAGTAGTCATATTTATAAAGCACTTCGCACTTTCAAATCACAAAAGAATCATTGTAGACTTACTGTAGTCGGATGTTCTTAGCTTTGGATAATGTTTATGTAAGCGATGTTTTAAATATCATAAACATACAAATATTGTATGCTCAGACATTTTATTTAAATAAGATTTACCCTATTCTTTGGAGCTTTGTTCATCAGAGGTACTCACTGTACCCATTCACATGATCCATCTACAGGTGGTTTACGATACAATCTTTTATTTATCTTTCACTATAGTTCTTGTTTGAGGAGGTTTTAAAATAAAATCTCTAATCTGTAGTAATACAGTAAATGCGGAAATTCTGTTTTAATTTTACATACAAAAATTAAAGTTCTAATTTTTCCGAGTTTAAACTTTTCTTATCTATTTGATAAAAATATGAAGTCCACCATTTGCATGCAAAAATATATATATTCCTCTGAGTGATATTTTATCGAGAAATGGAATTTTAACTTGGGACATGGAAATTTTTTTTCTTGAGAAAGGATCTCTTGATGTTTGCTTCTTGATAATTCATGATAGTGAATAATTCTTATACACCACTGTTACTTCGTGTCAAAGTCAAAGCAATAGTAATTATTATAGTATAGAAAACATTTCATGATTTCAATGGAACGATAAAAGTACGATAAAAAAATGATGTTGTAAAAATGATCCCAAACGGACTCAAAGGTGATTTCATATTACTAGTATCAATGAAATCTTATGATTAATATTTTCGGCTGATGTGGCTTGGTGGAAATTGAGTTTAAATTCTAAATTATTTACGTAATAAAATACTATGTTGATCTCGCGTGTAAAGATATATGCAATAACTTATAAATCTGTTTACTTAGTTATCATCTCTACCTAAAATATCTAAAACTACATCTGTTAAATTGTTAATCATTTTTACTAAATAAATTTATAATCCTTTCTATTATTATCTGCAGGATTGAATTACAGGATTGGATTGGATATGAAAGAGTATTTAAGATTTTTCAGTAAAAGTTAAATATTTTATAAATAGATATTTATTCGAATGTTTATATTAAAATGAATTGACATGATTTCATCATCTCGTCGTATAAATTTGGGATATCTAATAGACCAACCGTCAAATTTTCAGGTGATGAAAAACAAATGTCTTTTAAATATATTATGTATGGGTAAATATGATCTATGAAAGTATCTGAGCTATAATATATATTTTTAAATCACATGGTTGCTGTATTCAAGGAGTATAATATGTAATATTGTATAGACTATCTAATTAATTGAAAATAAATACGTTTTATTCTTCAAATCATGCTCCGTGGATATTCCATAAACCAATTCTAAAGTGAAGATATGTCAATTGTGATAATTTAATATATTCAGACCCATCTGCTCTGATTTCGAGAATATACACGCTTAATGTTTTATAGTTTTGGATCGGAAGGTCAAAAAGTCATAATTTTCCATAAATTTAATTTTATAATAATATACCGCTTGCATAATACATTCCAATTATGTTTAAATATGACTGAAAACAAAACGGCTACCCTTATATTAAAATAATGTAACTTTTGCCGCATAATTAGAGCAATCACATAATGCCTTTTTTAAAAGCTTTGGTGTAGGTCATTTTACTAGATAGCGGCCATGCCTCATATTAGTGCGCAGTACAACATTATCGCGTTGTGTTGTATTTTTAAGGTGTCTAGTGTTATTTGAATTATTTGGCTATTCACTTAGTATCTTATATTCGTTAACAATAATGTTGATAAAGAATTTATCGAGTAACTACAGAGTAGTTACTGTTTTCTGAGGTGATTGTTTGTATTATTTTAGAAAAAATCGTGAATATGATGTTCAATTAAAACAGTCCTCTTCTAACTAAATAGATAATTTGGCAGAGGCGCCAGTGACGTAGCTACCGAGGAGGAGGTTAGAGCAGTCTTCTCCAAGCGCACGAATTATGCGAGACGGAAAATATAATTGGGGAGCGCAAGTTAAATGTTTAATTAATATGAGAGCTAAAAAAACTAGAGAATAGTCTCTATGGTCCAACGATTGTGTTGCAAGGAACTGAATATAGCTACGCCACTGAGAGGTGATGACATATTTGACTAGTATTTTCTACTTTTGTGACACTTTTTTTATTCTGTGAAATATAAATATCGAAATGTATTGTATCCCTGAAAAATGTGTTCAAATATAAAAGTAAATATACTGAAGTTAAGAATTATGTGTTGTAAAGTGCACCGGGAAACACGTGTTTTAATAAAGTGTCTATTGATAATGTTCACAGTGTAAATAAATTGCTTATATATATTATTTGAATTTATGAAATATGTTTTATTTATTATGGCAAATGCAGATAGGTAGAATAGATTTTTATTTAAAGGTCACTTTCTATTCATAGCGACAGCAGCATTCAACCGCGTGTAGTTATTCTCTTAACATTTCCTGTATTTAACTGATCGTAATTTTAACAGTTTACGACATCAGACCGAGATCACATCCTATGGCACTATGGTACAATAGTTGGACACTATAATTAATTCTTATATTCATCCGTGTCATATAATATAAAATAATCTGTGACTGAATTCGCGAAGCAATGTGTATTGGTAAATTCCTTAACAATGGCATATAGATTTTTTTCAAATCATTGATTTGGAATTCGTGTGATAATTTAAAGTGATTAAATCACAATATGCGGGAATGATTATGCCCGTGGGCCTAAGTTCCCCAAGTTCTGAAGCGAATTAAAAAAAAAATCTCACTCGAATCGACCCGAATACGAGATAGTAACAAAAGCTGGTTTCCAGAAATACTAGACCACGTTTCTGATAACACATAAATAATATTGCCTTCGACGAAATCGATGATTTATGATTACTTTCAAGCGTCGTGAACGGCGTGAGCCAAACTCGTTCAATAAATTCTGCAAGTGTTTATTTGTTTGGATTTTTCAACTTAATATTTATTTAGCTACTTGCAGCAGAGTGATGTCATTCATGTGGTTTGCAGTTGAACAACCGATCCAGTTGTTAAATTATTAGCGGAGTTAATTATCAGCTTCCAGGTTAACAATTGAAAATTAGGAAATAAAACGTCCACAAATTATGCGTTAGTATATAAATTTGCCAGTGATATGAGAGATTGCAAAAAATAAAACTTTACTTTACAAAATGAAACCAAAAAATCGAGTTCCTGCAATATTGGCGGCGATATATTTATCATTAAAATGTTATTATATTTTTATCTACAATAAAGAATATGAAATTTTTGATGTGAAAATTTCTCTCAATAGATATTCAATAAGATCTTATTATTAGTTACATATTTGTATTGATTGTTCATGTCAGTCATGTATGTATTTAGATACGTTTATTTTTATGAATTCACAGGATTCGAATTCATGAATTCATATTTAAAGTATTTTATGAATTATATTAATTACATGTATACACTGAAACATTTCTGACGAATTTAATATTATACTGATATTAAATGCGATGTCTAAAGATGTTTAATAAGAGATAAGTTACATTTAATATATGACGGACCGGTTGTTAAATAATTATTAGTACATCCTAAATATACATCGTGTTTTTGAGACCGTATAAAAACAATATTGAGAGAAATCAATCCATCCAGTTCAGATTGATAGCCTCTGAATCAACAATTACATCTACCTTTGTTTTTTATTACAGTTGAAATATTTTTTCACGATGTTTGATTAAATTGACTTTATAAAATATAATTCAATACGAGTGATCAAAAAAAAAAAAAAGAATGTAGCACAAAATTTGTTACTTAATATAGAGTGTAGAGAAAGCCTAGATAAATGTAATCATATTCTCATATAAAAAATTATGCTATTTTGACTCCAATCTATTGGTACCCATATACCCCATACAATTCGACGTCAGTCCAGGGACTGTTGATCCAAGACAAAACTTAGGATTAAGGTAGGCCACGCATTATACACCTTACGCTAATAGTTGAGTACTGTTAGTCTGATTGATATGCTCATGTTACATGTAATGCTCGCCTCGCATGCGTCTTCAATCCTAATTATTACCATATACCAACAGTCCCCAGACGGTGGTCTCGGCCTGTAAGTGTATAGGCACCGCTTAATTCATTGAACAGATGTTGTAATAAGATACATATTTAAAAGTAAATATGAAAATGTTAAGAATAATTCAATATTTATTCCGCATTTGTAATTACCCAAAGTATAAGTAATCTTAAAAATGCATTTTGTTTAATATTTTACAAAACATTTTAAGAAATATCTTTATATTTATACCATATTTAGAAGTTGTGTTATCATCATACGAACTCATGTTATTTGAGAATATTGTTTTTGCGAACATGGTACAAGCCGGGTATAAATATACTTGAAATATGGACCTTAAATGTCGTTTTGTAAAAAAATATTATCAGGAAGAATTTTTGGATCACATCTTAAACTTAGCTTGATTACACACATAATATATTGTATGTCAATATATTAATAAATCTATTGATAATTTGTCAAATAGTTTTTTGCGTTTTACTGAAATATTTATATT
>JAGVSQ010002233.1:3480-25474 GCA_022683975.1 Rhyacophila evoluta | reverse complement strand
GATATCCATTGTGTATTCAATCGGTATTGAATACACAATGGAAAAATGTAAATTTTTGAATAATATATTAGCACGTAGTAGCTTTAGAAGCTTTTGTAGCTTTAGAAGAAATCGTAAAAGCTTTTATTAGTTAATTTAATTTGAATACAAGAAAAGTTGTTCACTGTTATTATTTTTTAAGAATGACATATTGAAATACTGACAAGTAAAATTATATTTTACTCGATATGTTAATTAATATTTAATTAAAACCGTGTTATATGAGCGATTTTATACAATTTTATGCCACAATTCATCAATAGTATAATATCGAAACCATGTTCTACAACTACTGTGTTATACGAAGTCAACGTGTATATTGTCTGCATTTACAGGACTAAAGCTTGCAATCATCGGTGGCTAGCAAATTACTAGTTCGTCCGCTTTTATTGGTATACGTTTTTACGTTAAAATTTTGCATTTCAAAGGTTGTATGTGTATAATGATTCTATTTATTTAGTAAACTAAAACAATAAGTAAAAATAATATTAGCATGATTCTCAGAGTAAGTGATTAAATAAAATTTAAAATAATGATGTGAAAAATTTTTTGTTGACATTATTTGAAAAAAAAGCTTTTACAGTAGTTAATATATTGTCAAAAAGATAAGAATAATTTATTATTTCGTACAGTGAAACGTAACATAAATTATGTATCGAATTATACCTCCAAGCCAAATTTCGAGTATTCATAAAAAATAGACCTTGGGCCTAGTTTGACCATGACTCATGTTGAGGTCATATTAATGTTTAAAAAGTAATATCGATCATTTAATACGAATTTAATGTTGCCAGTATATAATATGGGATATGCAAATTTCAAGAAATGTGAATATTAAACAAAACATACGTATTATTTATTTATTATTGTGTGTAAAAAAATAGCGATTTATTTTTTGCTTATTTATTATTGCATGTAAAAAAATATGTGACGCAGTAAAAGATAAAAATTTAAAACTATATCGACAAAAATATTATTAAAATTGTAAGTAAAGTCAAACCGTTATTCATTTTTTTGGTACTTACTGTAGGTCTCCTTCCCAACAAAATTTCTTTAGTTTTCCCTATTTTGGTTTATATTATGCCAACTGCTGACATCAAGAATTTGTGGATCTTTTCATACACCATTCAGCCATCAATATTTTGGTGTCAATCCACATTTTGTCTTCCTCAAGACTTAAGGAAGGTAAACTTCTTACAAAATTTACTTTGATATAATATGTTTAGAGATAATATACCAGGATAATTTGAAAACAAATACCAATGCATATACTCGTGAGTGAAGTGATACAATCTTTTCTGTGCTGTTTTAAATGTTTTATTGAATGATTAGAAGTATATAGATATGTCAAGTAAATTATATTGTATGTATTACATTGGTCATAGATTTTATTTAATAAAAAGTAATTTTTGTGTGATGAAAATTACATCAAAAGATCTTTAATAATAGGTAAGATATTAATTGATAAAACTAAGTGTTGATACTACGTTACATTTAAATAAAATGTATCGTATGGTACAATATAGAATACTTTGTGATTATTCCAATTGTATTTGCATACACATATATTTTAATATCAAAATGATTCGCCCATATAAAAGCTCTGTAAAATTATTTAAATGAAAAACCGGCATACTCGAAGTTGGCTTTTATGAAAGTTTAGATACGTTTTTGTATACACATAATCGCGTAAGCACTCGTTTAAATATTCACGTGTTTATGCTCGTTTAACCGTACGTCACATATACCGCTTAGCGCACACAAGGCAATAGAAAAAAAGCATTTTTCTTCATATCCGGAATATTTCCACAAAGAAATACTTCGTGTACGTAAAAATCAACGCGACTGCGCCGACTTAATCCTCTACTCAGCCATATTATTGTGTATTCTTCTTTTAGTACCATTTCTACCGGATGCTGGTTACCATCATGGCTATCTACACATTTCTATACTATTATAATATTAATATTTTACGATTTCAAACACATATATTTTTTAATGTATCTTTCAATGCCATGTTACATCATATCAAATGATAATCTAGTTGACATCGCCATGTATTTATTTATTTTTGTATTCAGCAATTTAATCGAACATAATAAATATAGAGAAAATACATTGATTAATAATTATTGTATAATGCTGATAGTATCTCAAACGAATCAAATTCAACGGGAAAATACCTTTTATGTGGCCGATTTTACGAAGCTGAGCTAAATATGAAATTGTTGTTTCAACCATTTTACGTATTGAAAAATCTTTTCATGTGTTCCCAAACTCTGTTATTTAATAAATAAAAAAAGCTTTGCACTTCCTATGTAGCCATATAAACATGTATTTTTTAAATACTTCACGTGAATTTAAAATTTAAATAGGAACTGTCGACATAACCGTATTTGCAAGATCGATGGAATTTATTTGTGAACACACATTCTTGTATCTAAAACTACAACGAGTAAGTTTGGCGTTTCAAAAAAAACAATCCAAAACTATCAAAATTCAGTTCTTAGCTCTTTTTGAACAATTACTTTTCGACCCATGGGAGGTATTTTCAACTGAAGGCAAAACATCGATATTTTAAATTTAGATATGAAAAAAAAGTGAAAACTCCGATTTTTATTATTTATATTAATACGTGGTACCTAGTTAAGATATTAAAGCCTTTAAAGTCTTTGGTAGCGAAGTGCATACGTTTATCTACTACCCCATTAAGAAGACAAATTCAATTTTACTTATTTTAATATATCATTTAAATTCGTTTTAAATTGAACTAATTATATATACATCATAATAAAGTATTTTTTTCCATGTCTACTCTGAAAGTGGAACATATAAATTTATACAGTATAAAAATGTTATCTTTGGAATGGATGAATGTTGAAAAGTACCTTGATGATTTTTTTGGAGAATTGATTTTTCAACAATTGCTAAATTTATCAGTCATCTTGTCCTACATCTTTTGTATTTTATAAAATCTTGACAGATACATGTTATAAAATAGTTTTTTGTTTGTGTAAAACAAAAATCTATTGAAAGTTTTTTTTAACTGCATAATATCTGTATGTGAATAAAAACCGAATCATAAAAAATCAATTTTTCAATTTGGAACAATAACACTTCGTCTAACTTATCTTATCTTATCTAAACAATCTAATCTTTTGAATTTTTTCATGTCAACTATAGCATTTTTTATACTTAGCTTGTTAAGAGTTACAGAACCCAGTTAAGCATACGGAAAAAATCAATTATATCCATAATGTACGGATATAAATGAATAATAATGAATAGGCCTTGCCTATTAATAAATGTAGGTCAACCGAATTGTAACTGTTCAGCCTTCACCGTACTTTTTCAAGTGCTTAAATAAGAATTATAATCATACGTATTTTTTATTTTCATATAATTAAACATAGTCAGATCAATGAGTTTTTTTCACAATGTCAATGGTAAATATATTTGTAACCCGTGTTTGAAATGATTCGTCAAAACATAGATTTAGTATTCACAAATCGTTCTCAAGACAAGTTTTTAATTATTCATATGCGGATATAATATTTTAATATTTATCAATGAATAGCGTCAAAAGATATACTGTAAATGAATTTGTATGATTCCTAGAAGTGTTTACAATGTAGGGAGTTGAAAATATGAAAAAAAACTCTAATAGATAAACGTGATAATAAAAACAAATTGACGATGGTAGAACAATATTAAACATTATATCTTAATGATTATATTGTATTTTATTATATTTAATACTCAGTACTTATGTTTATTGTTTAGAAAAATGAAAAAAAGTGGATATACTAAAATTAGAATTAAATAGCTAAAGAGCTACCTGGAGTTTTGATAATTTAATTTAGGATAATAAAATGAACGTCAAAAAAAGGCATTAAGAAATTTATATATCAAAAGAAAAAGATGTTCAAAAATAATAGTTGCAATTTTTCTACTTAAATAAATCATATGGCAATAAAAATAGATAAATTTAAGCTATTCACTTGTTTCACTCTTAGCGAATATCAAAAATATTTGAAAATTAATAACGATATATTGATTTAATTAATATTTTACATACCACATGCAATATCCAAAAAAAAATTTAAAATATTTGATGGGGTAAGTTTCAAAGTGAACTTATTCCACTACGCTAAAATTAAAAGGAAAATATTTTAAGCGAGTATTTTTTGTATGAAAGAACAATATACGTTCTTTTTAAATGTTTATTTTTGTTTTCAATATCTTCGAAAATGTTTTTGTTTACTGATTTGCATGCTATATAATTTTTCTAGACAAAAAACACTTCTTTAAAATTTTCACCTTTCAATTTTGATATAGTGGAATATATTTACTTTGAAACTACACCTCTTATTTCTTAATAGTGAATAATTTAAAATTTATTAATATTTTTTATGGAATGAAATGGCCAATTAAATATTAATGCAAAAAATACTGGTATAAAATTAACTTGATGACAAATATTATAGATACAAATTTTATATTAAATATTTAATCTAGAGAATTTATTATAAATATGACATTTCAATTTATAACTGTGGAGCATTCGTAAAATTTATATCAACTATGAGAGTTTTTGATATAACTTGATATGCGTAGGTTGGATTTTATTTTGAGCGTCCTTCCGGTAGGTATAATATGAAGTATAAGCACACATATAGAGAAAAGGAGTGAGATGAAGAAGAATGAATAAGAAAGAGCGGAATGTATAAGTTGTCGTACGTGAATATTGCGAGGGAAAGATATTGAAGTCAACGGTATGCAGATGTAAAAGGGTGACAGTTGATTTGCCATACTCTCGAATGCGGAGTTTCTTAACAGGGTATTTCGCAATGCTCTCTCGCATTGATCAGATTACTTTTTTTTTTACTAAAATATTATATTTCACTCAATCATATTATTGCTATTTTTGTGAAGGATATCGATGCAAACGTACTGCACTGCGAGTTGAATATTTAACTAAATTAACATTATTCTAATTTGAGTTTTAAATACAGACGTTATATTGCTTGGAGTGAAAAACTGAGTATTCGATGACCACCTCATATTAAACATACTAATTGAAATATTTATATTAAACATATAATCAATTTTTACTTAAATTTTGAATTATTTTAATTGATACTGTTATCAAATAGAGAGCATCTATGCTAGTAACCACGCGTTAAATACACACATACGATAAGTTACCAAGTAAAAATTATTTCGAAAAATAATCATTAATTCTTTAGTATCGATTGACATCTTTATGAAGCGTAATGATTTGTATTAATAAATTAGTTAAATTTATACTACTGTTTAATATTCAGGATACATAACGTGATAGCGAAGTCGATAATTCTGTGTGGAGACTCAGATAAAACAGAAGACGATGGGACATTTTTTGAATAATTTTAAGCCAAAAGAGTTAATTATCAAACGAAGAAAATCTGGTTGAGATTCAAAATATAACATCATCAACGGCAAAATAATTTGATGATATTGAAAAAGAAATTTAGAGTTTTTAATAGTTTGATGAAAGAATTACAACTGGCACTCAATCGACAAAAAGACAGCTACCGCAAGATAAGAGTGGCCGAAGGATATTATAGACAAATTGTATTTACTGGGGTGAAAGCTCTAGATAAAGAATTCTGTAAGATGATTGACAGTTTGGTCATGGATCTAAATGAACCGTGTCACCATTTAAATGAATGAACAACTGTTATAAAATAAAGATGTACTATACTTTATTAATATTGAAATAATTCTTAATAAGTTTTCGAGAGATGATATTAATTTTAATATGTGTTTTGACAAAAACTTTTACAAGGATCGTATTTCAAAGAATAAGTTGATCATATCGTAGGGCAAAATATATTTAAAGTATATTTTTATTATTTGATTATTTTTATGAAACTTTCGGATCACCCTATTCGTATGTGTATATTATTTAATATGAATATATGAAAAGCGTGGCTTGAAATTTACGACACAACAAAATAATATAAAAGAAAGTATTTTTGACACAATATAAATGTACCTAAACATAATACGTATGAGTTGATACGTATGGAAATATCTCATGTAGGAAAATTGACGAAATGCTACTTTTTTCAAAAGTAATCTCTTACTAAAGCCAAATAATATTGGCATACATCATAAATGTTAGGTTTTTTAAAAATATATTTTGGATATAAGAATAATTATATTTCAAATGTGAGTTGTGCTGTATGCCCTATTATAAGAACGTTATATATATTTTTTAAATTAAGCTATAATTTAAAAAAAAATGTTACAAAAAAATTAATAGTAATATGTAAGTTATAGTTATGATTTTTATCGAAATTAGATTTTTCCCTTTGTCAGTTGATGAATTTCTCAACATATTATTAATCAGGTAAAATTTACCAACAAAAGAAACCGAATTTATGAATGAAATATTCAATTTTTTAGTTCAGTTAAACCCATAGATGTCTGTAAATCTTTATTGCTAGATGTATGACTCCATTGACGTAGAATGTGTAATTTTTAATTTTTATCACTGTTATTACGAAGCACTTTATGAGTAGACAATTACTCAAGATTTTTGATAAAAAATATCTGACAATTAGATGTATTGGTTCACTAAGAAATGGGCATATCTTTCTCAATCTCTTATAACTACTTTCGTTATTCTAGTTTACACAATTTCCATTGAGCATCTCAACATAGTTGATTGAATTATCGACTTTACAACCAAAAAAATAATATTTATTTGAAATTTATTTTTTGATGTATGAATACCTTTTCTAATATTTCTATCAAAATTATTTTATCCAACTGGCATCTAACACAATGGTACATGTATAACTAGTGTTGCCATTTTTTTATTTTTAAAGTTTTATTTTTAATCATTTTAGGCGATGTCCAATATGGATAGTATTTAAAAAATCTCTTTACAACTTCCATATTTAAACAAAACGTAAGAAAGATTTTGTTAAAAAAATTCTTATCTATTTAAAAAATGTTTTTTATGCTCATTATTTATATGAGGATTGGTAACCAATGTAATTCAATTGATTGCTCTACAAATTCAACAGAGAAAATAAATTCAAATTTTAACACCTTAAGTATCTGTACACAACTACGAAGTTCAAATTTGCGACTTCCGATTCCAAACTATTCACAAACGTGCACCCACCGATACATACATTTTTATTCCGTACGTTCACACCTATTTTCCAGATTCATGTGCATGAATTTATCTTGATAAAACATTTCCTCACAAAGAAAGCTGGACAAACTAATATCTTATTTATGTAGTTGATTATTTCAGTGATATCAAGGCTTAACGTTAACAGAAGCTTTTGATTCAAACTTCAACTATACTCATTCATACCTGGGATAATTTTGTTTTAATTTTTTTATTTTGTATCCTGTAAACAATTCTTTGTTCTTAAAAAAAATACTTCTTTATTATAATGTATTATATAATTAAGAGAAATCTGAATGATTATAATTAACTAGGCAGTTTTGTATGCTATATAAAACTAATAGATATTTGAAAGTTTTTGTAATGAAATTTGACCTGTATAAGCGAGTAAAATTCACTGCGAATAAATAAATTGTTTATGATAATTTATTCAGTTCACGAGCCGCCCTATGTCGGTGTTTGAACTGTACTGTCGCTCGGAAATAATAATTTTGAATTTCACACACATATTCACAATTGAAGCGTAGAGTTTTATTGTTTCAAATGAACTCCTCTTTATATTACGCCAGTTTTATACGGGGAATTTTCCCTCTCGCTCACTCCATGTTCAATAACCTGGAAAATGTCGTAGGAAAACCAAAAAAAAAAATATTAAAATAATATATCCGACCAATAAAAACACGAGTCTTTATTATATTTGTGGGAGTGAAATTATACGAATATATTTTATTGAAACAGTTTTGATACAATATTCGTTGAGATTATATCAATAAATTGGATTCATTCAATATAAACATAATTCACGATTTGAATGAGTAACAATATCAGATAAAAGATATTTGATTTGTTTAGTAGAGATTTTTATTGTAATACTTTCTAAAATAATAATGAATTTACCACTAAAAAAACTACCATAATAGATATCATATCATTTTTTCAACATTTTATCTACATAATTTAAATAAATATTAGATATACATTTTTTTGTTATTTTTGAATTAACTATTTCTAAAATGAGAATTCATTATTTTTAAGAAACGTCTTGTTTAGGAACGTATTTATATATGTTTATATATATATATTATAGCTTCATTCAAATTCGCAAATTTAAATATATGCATTGGTGTTTGCTATATTCAATAGATTGTGATTTTTTTTTTTTGATAATATTGATTGATTAAGCCAATCATTTAATTCAGCAGAGATCTAAATTATTTTTAAATTAATTAAATTGAAAAATGTATTATTTGTACGAAAGAAATATAACCTGTAACTAGAGTAGAATATTTGGTAATAAATATCTAAATAAAATCATATTTAGTCAATGTCACCTTTTAAAAAACAAACTATTTTTATAATTGCTGCTAGTAAATTTTAAACAAAAGAACAATTATTGATCGTATTAAATGTATTAGATTACCAAGTTTGGAAATGAAACTATATTTTATAATAGCCTTATATCTACATTGCTTACGGTGTTGATAATGGCGTTACGATTTAAATAGTAATAATCAATTAGTCTATAAAATTAAAATGAAATTTGATTATTAAAAAGTTTCTGAATATCGCTATTCGAATAAGCTCGAAAAATGTAAATTAAAGTTAAAAATAAAGTTGAAAGTTTATAAAATGTCAGGGTAGTATACAATTAGTTGCATTCATAAATTTAAAATTATTAACGTACATAAATTTCGTAATAATGTTCATATGAAAAGTCAATTACACAAATAAGTTAAAAATGACAATATGATAATTGTGTTGATGTTAAGTTTAATGAAAGATATGTTTACTCGACGAAGACATCAATGAAAAAACCAACAAAAGATAATGTTAATGAGGGATAAGCAATTAATATCGAGTAGAGAAGGTTGAATAATTCGAAAAACTACTTCAGCTAAACTATTCCTGTGATAGTAAGTAAAGATTTATTTCTTATATCTTATGATATCAAAAATAATTTATAATGACTAGGTTAGCATAGATTAGACTACGGAAAAAAGTGTAATCGGGTTTTTCCGATACATTTAAAAATATTCGTTTGCCTATTATACATTAACTTCATGTATAAAAAATAATGTAAATTCACTACAGCTGAATATACTCGTATATTTAATATATAAAATTAATACACCAAAGATTCTTTACGTGTATAGAGATAATAAGACCCTGTCAGACTTTCAATCAAAAATACTTTTGAATTTCATAGTGTAAATAATCACGATTTGATAAAAAAAAAGCTTCATATATTGGCTTATATATCAAAATGATTTATTGAAGTAGTTATATAACATAATAATTAGGTATTTTTTATGATGGTATATCATTTTATATATAAGGATACATTTGTTATAATCCTTAATATAAAACATAGGATATAACATTAATATTGATCTCGAATATCAGTTGCCATGGAGAATTGACTGTAACATTGTGCTTATCGGCCAATTTATCATAGTAGTTTATATGCCCACGAATAAAATTTAACCTTTTTTATAGAATTTAAACGAATAAATACACTATAGCTCGCATTATAAATATAGTGAGATAACATTTTATACTGATACTAACCGGATTTGTTGCTGTGTTAATATGGGCTTTTGCCGGCTGTTAACAGCTGTATTTTGGTTATTTACAAAGCTAACAATATAATATTTGATGGGAAAACTTGTTTTATCGTTTAAATAATACATTATTATTTATTGTCTCTATTATATAAAAAAATAAACTATCTGATTTTTTTACACCATGCTAGCTACCAAAGTGGAGAATATGGATCTACACGATGAGAAGATTATTTTTACGAGAATCGTTTTGTCAGACAATTGCTCAACCCAATGGGCATCCGATCCTGAATTTTTAGATTTTTTAAATCCGACAGATAGAGAATCGAACCCTCATTCTCCAGGTGCTAGGCATGTACGCTGCCAACTACTTATTTAGAGAGACCTTTTTTGTAAAAGCTTTGATGTCCATTGTGTAATGTGTAAATTTTATATTCTATACACTTTAAGATATGTATTTTAAGATATTTATTCTATAATTTATAATTCGAAATTCAATTCATGTTATGGCAGGGAAAATGTTGACATATTTTTGTTTTTCGATTTTTCAATTTAAGCAAGATTAAAAATTGATTTTTTATTTATAATGGAATAAAACCAAAACATCCCTACTCTTTAAGGTATACTTTTAAGTTTATTTGAAGAAACCGTCTGATTTTAAATGTCATCAAGTTAGAGTGCGCAGAATTTTCCACCCGATGAATTGTTTATATCTATTTTAACAACGGGAAAGTACCGCGAGCCGCCACGACACCTTCATGGCTGAGCCAATCACCCCGAACATGTTCCTCCGAATTCCCAACCAATGTTCACACGGCGGACGTGACTACACTATACAATCGAAACAGTGCTCAGAAGAACAGCACCCTTTTTCGCGAATGAGAGAGAGTGGCGTGGGGTAGGTGCATGCAAAAAAATAAATCTAAAAAATCACCCTCTCGATTTAGGGTGCGGGGGAGATCGGGGTAGTACTTACCCTGGGGCAACACTCAGCTACCGCCCCAGTTCTATCAATTTATCCAATTTCAAATTGTGGAATCGCGTGTGATGTGAATTTTTATACCACAACTACCCTTCTGGGCTTTCCGTTTAAGCTAGATATACCTGCTAAGGACGAGATCATTGTCGTTTCAAAAATGAAACGCTTGGATCATGATAGATATAATATAATGTAATACTATACACATCGACTTTATATGTGTATAAACTGCTATATAAAAGGCACTTTTCTTTACTTTACATATAAAACGCTTTTAATAGTTTTTTTTAAGTTACAAAACATACTTAGCCATTTGCATGATATTTCAATCCATTCATCTCTATGCTTAACTCCACATATGTATCAATCTGAAACTTTATACCTGCAGCAAGTTTCAATTTAGTCTTACTGCATCTTTTTGATGTTATCCATTTATCACTTATCAACAAATATTCATTCGTAAGCTTATGAAAAGCTTTGTCTTTTTACTGTACTGTAGAAGCTTTTAAATCATAAAAGTTTTTTGTGCTATTTCAAAGTTTCTGTTAAATAAAAATAACAATTTAATTTTCGTTTATTTTAACTTGTGGAGTAAAAGATGTACTAAATAAGATAAAAATTTAAATTTTCTACTATTTATCGATGAAAATATTTATAGGTAAAAATTCTGACAATTCATGGATAATTATAAAAAAAATTATAGAATTTTCAGTTATAAACCGAATGCAAAAATAAATTACGTCCATATAAAAGCTAATAAATTTTTGTGATTAAACGGAGAAGTTACATGGTCACATTTGCGAGATCACGTGCACTGAAATTTTTAATATATTATATCCAAAACTTTAATAGACACTAAAAACTAAAATTTCCACCAAAGAAATAGTTGATATTGCCGATGGCTGTCATGAACCAAATAATAAATCAATAAAAAGGAACAGTAAGGGATGAAGAAATGTTTGGATACAAGAACCCAGCCTACAAATCTTTACCAAATATATTTCCGATACAATAATAAACTTTTTGTACGTAGGAATAGTAAGAATGTTTTATTTTTACATGATTATGTCTATGTCTGTCCATCCAGAAACTCTTCCCAAACTGTGAAAAGTAGCGACATGAAATTTTCATATACTATTCTGGTTGCCATTTGTAAGTAGCCAGTTTTACTTAAGATTTTTCACATCATCACCGATAACCAAAAAGAGACTAGAAAGTTTGTGTGTAGCGAAGTATAGAAATGGATTTATAATGACAGGATGAATAAATAATGAGCCTGAGTCTATCTCAGGCAAAGGCGGATAATAAAACTAGTAAAATAATATATAACATTTATTGTTGTATTGTCACAACAAAAATACATTCAATGCATTCTATGAATTATATTTTAAATCCTATGGTGAAGTCAATAATAATATATTATCCTACAGACAAAGTAATATGACAGCAATTTGATTCATCATCGATTTAAATTTAAATGCATTTAATTCATTGGTTTCGAATATTCATGGTCGTTGAAAATTATCATGAACTTTTACAGTGAACAATTCTGGGTATTTACTTTTTTAGTATCGTGATAATTCTTTTTTGCCTCACGATGAGTATCAAAATAAATGTATTTATATTAAAATACTTTGCATTGTTCTTGGTATGCTTATAACAAGCAAAATGTATAATCAAGATCTCTTTTTAACAAAAAAATAAATCAGGATGGGCAAATTTTATTGTTAATTTATTATTAAGTACTATAACAGTTATTTATTTTTAACTTATTCCGTACAATGCTTAGTGTGAAAACGGATCTCCGCTTTGTATTATTTTTTCTTAATTTATTATTCTTATGAAATGGTATGGTTACTATTAATATTTAGTAAACGAACATACACGAATTGGGTAAATTATTTGTTATGATAAAGTATGTTTATTTATATACATTAGTATTCTACTATTTTTATAGAATTTCAAATAAAAAAATAATTGCGAATTGAATTTATCTAATTTAGAAATTAGGTCCAAAATAAACTGTTAAATACGTTTGATTTACGTTCCCATTTACAACTTATAATCTATCAAGACGTATTTTCACAGTACGTTTTCCCATATACTCTATTTGGAGTAGATTTATGATGCGTATGCTCCACTTTTGGATGATTTTAAATTATAATCACCTAATAACTGTCGTCATCGTCAACATCCATTTCGATTCGAAAATGCAGGTATCATCATTTAATAAGAGAGTAATATTTCCCGAATATTTTTTACTCCCGGGATATAGAAATTTTAAATGATATTTAATGAGTTGAATTAGAAGTGCACACGCGGTGTAATATAATGTTTCCGGTTTTCCTGGGAAATTATTGATTTTTATTAGATTAGTAAAATATAAGTATTTTCGGGAATTACCCAAAAAATATAATTATTAAATCTCACGAATCACAAGTGGCGTTTGTTTATCAAACCGAATCAACAATAACCTTTTAATAATTCCATATTTTCATAATATACGAGTGTAAATGTATTGCCAATATTATTATTTTTAGTATCTTGCTACATTTTTAAAAAACCTTATTTTATATATCTGGTTAATAATATATTCCTGGCATCGATTTATCTGAGATTAAATGATTATTCATTTATTTATTATTTTACTGCAGAACTAACCGGTTAGCATCAATAGCAATAGAAAGAAAAATTAAATCTTTTACAAAGTGACTTCGAATGTGAAAGTGAATTTATACAGATGTTATCTTATAGGAACTGGTTATAGTGATTTTAAGCAAAAGTAATAATATTTTTAATTCCTCAAGTAAGATGGTGCATGTTTGTTTATTTAATGTTTTATTTAAGATTATAGAGGAGATTATTGTTTCGATATTTTTTAATTCAAGGTTTGACATTATCTGTATAATTTATTGGAACAATGTTGTCCGGAAAAAATATTGCAGAATTTGCAAATTCATTTTTCTTATTTCGTAAATCTAAGAAAATATTATATATATAAATAAATAAAGCATATGTAATTCTCATAGAAGTACGCACAGTAAAATTATCAATGCCGATTAATCATTTCTGGCCTTGAGAAAAATACTAGATTTTTGCAACGCCATAAATTAGGTCCATATTACATAAAGGTTTATTTACTTCTCACTTCAACAGTAAAAAACATTTCTAAGAATTAAGCTGTCCATGGTCAACTTTTAATGGAATTAGTCAATCCGTAACGTATATTACATACGTCATTGAAAAAAGCAGGTTGGTAAATAAATGCATAAAAAGTAACTGCGGATGTACAAAAGTTGTTTTGGACAGTTGAAAAATATTATTGTGAAAATATCATAATAAAAATATGTTTTTCTTACTATTTCTATTCCGCATATGGAGCATATGGTTATCTAGAATATAAAAGTTATCTTAACAGATAATAATACCTGTAAGTAATAAGCCAAAACTTCAATCCACTCAGTTTTCATGCCCTGTCCTTAAATACACATTCGAAATATTATGTGTTAGTTTTTAATTCACCAAAGGTACAAGAATTCGTATCTTCTAATTATTAGCAGTTCACATTTATGCCTACTTGACTATCAAAATCAAAATTCCGCAAACATTTCTTATAAAAACATTATTTTCAGTCAAAATCCATATATTTTGTTAATTTCAGTATTTCTAATAGTGACGGTGGCCTAGTTGGTTTATGATTTTTAAATCGCGTTTGTAAACCGGAAATCCGATAGTTTCATAATAATAAATATTTAAAAATGTAATGTCTCCCCAATAATGTAGAGATTAGTGTACACGCTTTGCAAACGGAAAATGATCCCGAAATTCAAGTCTGGATGTCCATTGGGTTGATAAATTGTCCGACAACTAATTATTGTTATAAATAATCTGTCAATACGTATCTTTATATTGCGGAGGTTCACAAACTCCAGCATTAGATTGGATATCTGTTCACTGTTAAAATCCATATGCTCCATTTTGGAGCAAAAATGGTAATATATTTATATAGTAGAATATATTTAATTAAATGCAGGAGATGAATAATAAATGAGTTCATTAATTTGCCGACAACCTCGGAAAATACAATCTATTTGAGAATAAGACAAGTATCTATGTCACAATATTTTGATCATATATAAAGTAAATATTAAAAGTGATTAAATAAAGTGAATACATTTTATTTAATTTAAAGAAACCACAAAATCATCTTACAATATAATAACGTTATTAAGTAGAATCTATTATGTGTTATTCATTTAGTGCATGAGTGAATAAACTGACATGCCCTAGTTTAGGTTTTTTGCAACACTTGTTTATTGAAATAGTAATAATACTTTCACTATTGCAGTTATAGCGTATTATGATGTCATACCATGTGATTATTATTTATGCCACAGTGGTAAGAGAGTAAATGGAACGTTTTTTATCGGTAAATGAGAATTAGTTGATGTTTAATTAAGGTTAGACGTTGAAAAATGTTAAAATATAAAAGTAGCACTTAGTTTCTTTGAAAATATATTATATGCAAGTAAATAATACTACTACCTTGCATTTCTAATTTTAAGTAACTATTCTAAAATTGATTATTTTTCTTACGACATATAATTTTTTTTACGCTAGCAAAATTGTAGATTTAAATTAACGTACAAGTGTTTTAAAAAAATGTGTTGCCAATGTTTATGGGCAATTAATTTAACATACTCGGCGTAATATGAAGATTTTTTAGATGCGATTTAAATGTTTTTATTTAAATAAAAGCAAAAATGATGTAATAATTTTAGTATAAAAATAATGCTGCTTGAGTACGAATGATATAATATCAACTTCTTGAAATTTTTTTAGCTACTGTCTTTATAACATATAAAAACTGATCACTTTGTTTTACGACACATAGCTATTTTAAATGAGATCTAAATTAGTATGTGAACCAAAATGCTTTTAGTATAACAACTTATAATCATAAATTTTAGCTGTAACAAAAATGTGAAATAAATAAAAAGTAAGGTATGGGTGTCTAATTGATTAAACTTTGAATGAGTATGAATCTTAATAAAACAACTTAAATGCTGGAGATATGATAAAAAGGGCTAATCTAATGAGTTAAACTAATTAATATTGTTAATGCACTGAGCAGCAATTGAAAAAATTGTTTAGTTCATTTCAAATAAAATTTAAAAATTTATATATTTTTAATATTCACTCAATATGTTAATTATCAAAAATATTAAGGAAGCAAATTCTAAGGTAGATACTATATGATATTGAACATTTACTAAATAATTGATATTAAAATATATATAAATATTAATATAGAAAATAATGATTCAAAATATTTAGTATAATTATCGTGTACATATATTTGTATATGTACTGATCGATATCTACAATGTGAATATAATATGTCTTTGTCACGATAATTAATTTTAGCTAATTACTTTATCCAATAAGTAAACAGTCCTGTATTTTTGACCTTTTTAAATCTAGCAGGTGTGGAAATCGAACCTGCAATATCCAGCTCTGAAGCGAGTACAATAATATCCCGGCTAATGGATTGCATATTTAGAAATACTATTTTTCCGGTGTGGACATCTGCGCATCGTATAGATTTGTAAGCTTATTTTCGAATCGAATATGGTAATATTATATATATTGCATGACATAATATTTACGTAGAAGGACTATTTTTATTAAAATTTTACAACTAGTATTTATGCATTTTATTGATAAAAAAACGCCCATCAAATATACCGTGAATTCACGTGTAACTATTTCAGTGTAGATTTTTTTTTACCATATAACTAATCTATCGCATAACCACTTGCCTTGTAGACAAAGAGTTTCTTTATAGTTACGCGTTTGATTCCGAGAAGTATTGGAAAATAAAACGATATGTCTGTGTTCGACTGACAAGTTGAGGTTAGTTGATACCAAAATCTCCTCTGGCTTGGTCGATAAGACGAGCGTATTATGAATGGTCAGAAAAGTGATAAAAAAGTTCTCATTTTGTTTATTCGTTAGTGAGTGAAAATTTGTGAAAATGTTTTCCGTATTAAACACATGGAGAAAACATGAATATACAGTATATGTGATAACAGCATGTAAGTTTAAATATATATATATTTTTATAAAATAAATTGTATTATTTAACTGTTGTGGATGGTATCATAAATAGTACAATAAATTGAACTGTTTTGAAAATTAGTTTATATTTTTTACGATTGCAACATTGAAAAAGGAAAGTTTATTGATTATTTGATTCAAAATATTATTTAAATATATATTTTTTAATTTTTTTTAAATTCGTTTATTTATTATAAAACTTAACGTGTTTCTACACATGATCACCTTACTCCCTATCTATCTCTCTATATATCATATACAAAGCTTAATATAATACTTTACATACAAAATATATCACAATATAATAAAAAACATACCTATGGTCACTACTAATAATACTCATCAAGATTAAGTTTCTGAATTTTAATAACAATTGATAATTCAAAAAATGTATTTATTATGGATTGAAGCAAATAAAATAAAAATATGCAAAAGCTATGGCTATAATATATTTTTAGCTGCATTCATTCTGTACGTAGATACTCACAATTTGAAGATTATTTTTTATAGTTTGTAAAAGCATCGGTTGTCAGCTGATAGTTTATTCCAGTTTGCATCCATATCCTACATTTAAAAAATATTCAAAACATCCAAATTTGTATGCAACCACAAATGACTTAAGTCCGTGACCTTTGGTGACAAAAAACAGAAAAATCGAGTTTATCTAAACAATTAATAACACGACATTATACTAAACTTTTGAGTTATATTTAATAATATATTCTGACAAATCTTTCATTTGTGCACGACTTAAAAATCCTAAAAAGATCAGAAATAACTAAATAAATAAAAAATATTTAAAAGTGAAAACCCAAAGTGATTTGTCTTGTAGTGATAAATTCAATTTGTTATGAACGTTGTATTGTTACAAAACCGGTTTCAATCTTGATAAAAAAACTATGTCAAATATCACTTACTTTATCTTACTATCTTTTATAATTTCAGTAATTGGCCTGATTAAATTAACTAAATATATGTTGTAAAAATAACCAATTATTATATATCGTTACCGAGTATTCTATAAACAAATACTTAACGTAACGATATTCTATATTTTATTTTAAATATTAAAAAAAATATTTTTTGAAATTATGATAATAAAAAGTTTTGCTGGATACTCAAGTACAGAACATATTAATTCGTTATATGGTCACTAACCTTTTTTATTTAAGTGTCTTTCTTATTATATTTTTGTAAAATAATAGTCAGTATAAGCGTATTAATGTTATTACATAGATAATCTAGATAGCCTGAGAAATAATTACACTTGTAGGTAAATAACATTCATCGATTTCTTTTTTATATTTTTCGTAACCAATGCATTTAATGAATGTTTTCATTTTGGTTATGCTTGAGTACGTTAGCTTTTTGATTAACCAAGGAGATTTCTTCATTTATAGTACCTTGCTAATATACAAAATTTCAAAATTCGCAGAATATTACGAAAAAATATTTCGAAAAAAAAACAATAATCTCTCGTCAATGTCATGTTAACAGGGTCAGTAAAATTATTAATAGGAATGAACTCAAATTTTTTTTCATTTAAAATTCGGAAATGACTTTCAATGTTCTTTTAGACTATGTTGAACTATAAAGTTTATCGCATATTGTCGATCATCAGATGCTCTAAATAAATAATGATAATTGACGATAATGTCGCTTCGTGACAGATGTGGTAAATACGAATATCGCCTGCAGCCGGATAATATATAATTTTTAACTCAAAGATGCAGGGCTCGATACTCAATGGAGTATTACCTACAAACTCATTCTCACTCAAAATCATTAAGCAATTTAAAAGGATAAATTTTCTCGTTATAAAGATCTATATTTAGTGTATAATGTGATTAAGTTAAATAGATATTATGACTCTTACTGTTAAATTTTTAATGTATATTATCTAATGTAATTTTATTAAAAACTTACCGTGAGCTAGTATTGGTAGTAGGTGATATTTTTTAGTAAAAAAATGCGCAGAGATCAGTGGGTTATTAAAATATCTGATCTTAAGGTATGTATACTTATTGTACGCAGGTATTTTTTTTTCTAATCGTATAATTTCTTTCATTGAAAACATACAAATGTGAAATGTGTGCCATGAAATGCTAACAAGCCACTTAAATTTATGATTCAGATAAATTCATTTTGAGTAAGAAAACATTGAACTAATCAGATAAATTACATTGGACGAAATTGATTCAGATGTACCAGTACAGACCAATACAAAACCGTGTAATTTTTGAAGGAAAATTACTTGCACAATATTTATTTACCTTCGATTTCAATCAAAAATTTGCGAAAATTCAAAACAAGTTTTTCTACAGACAATAATCAATTAATTGTAACTGTATAGTGCACATTGTACGATATAAACATATGATCGATAAAGATCTTTAAATGCACTTGTTTTATATCTGTCATATGTGTGCAGAAGACCTTCATCTAGATCTAGAAGGCTAAACTAGTATCGCAAACCTTGGATTTATTTACCGACAGACTTAATCACTAAAGGATACTATATATCACTCGACGAAAATAAAAATTTTATTCGACAAACTTGTTCTAGAAACATATAAAATAAAGACGTTTGTTGTTTATTGTCTATTTACAAATCGATGTCTATAAATATTGATGAACGATGTTTTTTGTTGATATTGTATTATACTAACTAACGTAAAATATGATTTTAAGTTCCAGTTATTTTTATTAGTTGTTTTAATTTGAATGCGATATGTTTCAATTGATCGTGAAATAAAAATATGGAAATAGTAATATAAAAATATATCGAATGTTTAAATAATAAATACAGTCGTCTGAAAGACTTCAACTTTAAAATCTACCCACTTCCTCATATACTATAATTTAACCTTCTAATATAGTGTATATTTTAAAATTTTAATGATGTTATTGAATTGTGAAACTTGATACGATATTTCAAAAGATTAATGTCACTTTTATACTAAAATGCACCAAGTCGGTGAAAGAAATAATTTTAATTCAACTACAATTATTTTATTATAAGTATGAACATTTCGCAAAGGCAATTCTAAAAACATTAAGAGATTTATACTACCATAAAGTAATTGTTCAGCTCATGTATGAATCAGTGCATTATCTTGACCTAGTTAAGTAGTAGATATTATCCCAAACAAATATATATTATTACATAATATTTTTAATAATAACAGAAAAAGTACGAATATTTGTCAATGAAGTCATTATCCGATAGTGAAACATGGATCTTATAGATTGTAATTTTTAATAATCAATATTTTTATCAAATTATTTAACTCATCGAAAAACTATTTCTGTTTTTTTTTTAAATAATTATGCAGCTGTGGGATTTGAAATCGCAACATCCAGCACCGAAACGCGCACTTGTCACTAGGCCTCCTCAGGAACTTTATGCAAGATTTTACACAAGCGTATTTTATAGGACTTAGTGTAATTAGGATATTGATTTTACGTATTCATTCTTTTTTAAAGCCTATTATGAATTAAATCGCGTTTTTTCATAAAGAAAGTTTGAAAGAAAATACAAAATGATCTGATATATTTTCAAAATATTTGTTACAGGTTCCCTTGCTTTCATGTCATTGGGTACCAGCACAGGCTGGTCAACACCTTCTCTGGTAAAATTAGCAGCCGAAGATTCTCCAGTACAATTAAGTGGAAGTGAATTGTCATGGATAGCTACTATGATAGCAATCGGTGGTCCTGTCGCCGCCATTCCTTATTCATATCTACTTAACAAGATTGGCAGAAAACCCATGCTCATATCAATAGCAGTTGTGTACATTATCGGATGGATCGCACTTATATTTGCAAATAATGCCCCGTTATTTTATTTGGCGAGATTTCTTCACGGTATAGCAGTTGGCTGCACAATTGGATCAGTACCAGTTTACATAGGTGAAGCTGTAAGTCAAAATATTCGGGGAGCTTCAGTTACATTTTTACTACTCTCATTATCGTTGGGTAGTATACTAGAATTAGCAATTGGTCCAATAGTACCACTGTTAACATTAAACTTAATATCGATGATATTTCCAATACTCATGTTGATATCGTTTATATTAATACCTGAAACTCCGTACTTTCTACTAAAAAATGGTAAAAGAGAAGAAGCTAGAAAAGTGTTAATGAAATTGAGAGGATGTACAAAAGAAGAAGAAGTACAAGAAGAGGTAAAAAGTATCGAAGCATTCTTGGAAGAGACGCCAAAGACTGGATTATTAGAGTCGTTGAAGCAATTAGCTGAACCAAAAACAAGAAAAGCGATATTAATTATAACCGTGCTTTTAGTGGGTCAACAGATGAGTGGCTTGGCCGCTATTTCCATTTATATGCAGTCAATATTTATAAATGTTGATGCTCCTATTAAATCTAATATTGCAGTTTTAATAGCTGAAGTGCTAGCCAATGTATGTGTTCTCGTTATAAGCATGATAATGGACCGTGTAGGAAGAAAACCGTTGTATAGTATATCAGCATTTATTTGTGTAATTTGTAATTTGGGTCTAGGAGCATATTATCTGATAAGATCCAACCATATTTCACCGGAATATTCTTGGATTCCTATGGTAGGAATATTTTTATTAAGAATCGGTTACGATGTAGGGTTATCGCCAGTTCCAATGGTGGTAACAAGTGAAATTTTGTCATTTAATGTGAAAGGCCTATTAAGTGCTTATTTCGCATTTATTCAAGGCATTGTAATGGCGTTTGTCATAAAATTATTCCATATTATAAATACTGATCTGGGAGAACATTTTACGCACTTTATGTTTGCGATCACTGTCTTTTTAACAATGTTATTTGTTATTATGTATATGCCAGAGACTAAAAATAAATCATTATCAGAAATTCAATATGATCTTGATAACCACCATTCTTATATAAAAAGAACAGAAACTTATAGAAAAAATACAACAGAGAATCCATAAATTATAAATTACAAAATGTAAATTTTTATTTATTTTATCGTAAACTATAGAAAATACTGACTACTGACGGTGGTTAGTAAGAATTTGTTTATATTAAAAAATCTTAACTTAAATACAGAACGATATTGAAAAATATTAAAACATAAGTATAAAAAAT
>JAGVSQ010002232.1:0-25475 GCA_022683975.1 Rhyacophila evoluta | reverse complement strand
TACACCCGGTCTTAATCAGGCATATCCCGGAGCTCTGATATCGAGAAGCGATCTATTTTATTCGACGGGAATGTCCGCGAGTAAATATAAATCACCCAAGTCGTAAGTTGTCACGCACTTAATTGTGCTGAAGTTAAAAGAAATTAAAAATCTAGAAGATTTAGATTTTAATTTTACT
Organism: Rhyacophila evoluta; assembly: GCA_022683975.1. Taxonomy (NCBI): domain Eukaryota; kingdom Metazoa; phylum Arthropoda; class Insecta; order Trichoptera; family Rhyacophilidae; genus Rhyacophila; species Rhyacophila evoluta. Next base: position 25,297 of record JAGVSQ010002232.1, on the reverse strand, counting down.
ATTGTAAAATATGTCACAGAATAATTCTAGTAAGTGCACACTATTATGAACTACTCGCTGACAAAAGTCTTGGTTCAAACTCATAGCTTCATACTAAACTACTTTTAAAATACACGACAGTCACTGGTTAGTTACTAACCATTCTGAAAAATATGGTACAATATATATTCGCAATTTTCATACAGTATTTCTATCTTCCACATTCAGAGAAGCTATTGCTACTATTTTTAATATAAAATTTAATTCATCATTTTTTTTATTTATTATTAATCTAATTGTACTTAGGTTTGATTTATTTGTATTATTTTAGCTTTATGAATATACTTTACCAAAGTGGATTACATTAATACTTATTGCGATATGACTGCTGAATTTTTTTCAGAATATAAGCATTTAAAATAGTATTTTTTATTGGTATATTACTGTCCATTCAGCAAGCGATCTACGTAATAGTTTTATTTAAAAGCAGTAAAAGAGCTCGTCTGTATTGTAAAATATTGTAAATGATGTTACATATCCAACTAATTGTGTGAATCAGATCTGCCTGGGTTGGCCAATAGCTAATTGGGTCACACTCTAGTTCAATCCGATCTGAGTACAATTCATCTTTAAATCAAATTTCCGAATATTTTTTTAAAAAAATATTGAATATACAAAAATTGAAAAATATATCAATTATGCAAGACATCTATCTTTTCAATCTTCAAATAAATGATATTGACGATGGTATTTCCTACACATTGCCAAAATTAATTACATTAGCTTTATCATATAATGTATATAACTCAGTGTTTAGTACGGTATAGTCTACGATAACCTTTTATCATCGGTTAAAGAGAGTTATTCGTAACACTCGGTATCGCTCTCTAGGGGTCAAAGTTAGACCAATGAGAGCAATATATTGTAACATAACTTTTCTTAAAAAAACTTCTTTCTATAAACTTTATTTGTAAAATAAAATATACAAATTCGTTTCTTCAGATATTCATTTGTTTTAAAATAAAATTCAACAGCATATTCAAACGGACTTCTAAATTTTTTAAATTCGAATTTATCTTAAAACAAATATTTTTTTTCCATCCTTTTAATAACAAATTTAAGTTTAACAAAGGTCTCAATGGCATTTAATTTAAATATATATTGTTTAATAGAGAGAAACTAACATTCATGATGTAATATGTTTATCATTACGTGTTGACTTTATATTACATTAAATTTAAATTGGTTTTCGTGGAAAATTATAAGCCTCTCTATTCTCAAAATCTAGCTAAAATATATCGGCCATGTTAATGAAAATTACTAAATCTATCGTCTTTGTATACTATCTGAAACTATCAAATATGTTTATCAAATTGAGTAAGTATTCCACGTGTCGTCTGAACAGTTGACTCTTAAACATACGGTGATCAACGCTTTTCATTATAAGTTATATTTTTACATATAAATCCCAAAAACCGGCAAGAAAATGTTTATTTATTAAAAGGAGTTATTAATATAAAGAAATAAAACCTTTCAAGTAGGTTAAAACAACTGTATTCCCGATATTAAAATTATTACTTCATAACATCAAGGCTAAATATTGAACGAGCGAGTTAAAATAAGATTTGGATTCACGAAAAAGCTTTTATTGTTGACAGTAATCTTTTAAAAAATAAAAGACATTTAAAAGCGTGGATAAACTCGGGATTAAAAGGTTTATAAAGCAAAGCATTTTCGGTTTGCAAAAATGTTTTATTATTCATTACAGTAACACCATCAATTTTATGGTGTTTATGAAACTATGTTTAATGTGACAGATATAACAGAATACTGATTGCGATAAATAAAAACTTGGTGAAACTCTGCTATATTAATCAAAGTCACAAAAACTATAATTGTTCATAGTTTTTAGGAGAAATTGCTTAGAATCGTTTTTATTATATTATATATAAATACTAATTGATTCTTGCGCGTTTGAAAACATTCATCCATCACTTTCACAGTAGACTAAATAAATATTAATTATAAAGCAACGTTTTAAATTTATTTCACCCTTAGTCCACAAAAATACAAACAAATTATATTATCTACGAGCATCACCATTATTAATATACCATCAGTTTTTTTAATAACTGTATAAAATTAATAATTATACAATGAATATGCATGTTACTGTAGCAACGGTGTGTTAACTGTATTCACTTGGCTCACTTCACTACTCATAACTATAATTAGATCACACAACACAACGTTGTATATAAGAAAAAAAATAGTATCTCAGTGTGTATTCACTTAGCTCACTTCACATTTCTTATGTTAGTTTTATTATAAATAATATCATAGTGCATTTAAATATTTGTATCCCAAAATATCAGTTGGTTCACTTCAGTTCTCAAGGACTCATATTAAACATAATATCGTCATTTACTGATATTTATATATTTTAGCCTTATTCGCTTCAAAAATGGAGCATATCAATTTAAGCGCTATAAATATTATAGCGCTTAAATTAGCATCTAAGAAATTGAGTATATAAGACTCCGCATAGTCATAACTATTTAAAAGATTTTTTTCACAATAAGTGGTTTCCAGTCAATTGTTACTTAACAGCTATCCAATCTTGTATATTTAGGTTAAAAAGAGGTTGCTGTGAGAATCAAAACTTCAATCCTCGGCTTCAAAGCGCGCACGCTAACCTCTCGGCTATTGGGGAGAAAAATATTATTTTATAAAAATATGGCTTATTTTTATTTTGATGTATAAAAACACTTTGTATAAAAAATAGCATACTTGATAATGTGGCTACATCCTGTTATCTTTCAAGCCCTTCAAATATCTTCACAATATCCTTTTAACTAGATACCACATTTCTTCAAAGTTATTTTATCACATTTCGCCCTGAGACGAGATTGCTGGGAGCTATAAATTTACCCCAAATTTTCTTATCTGATATAATATTTCAGCTCAAATGATAGGCTATACGTGTGACAAAATTATTCATACAGTACATGTAATATTTCTACAAGAAGTATTTTCTCAATAACAAAAGAATATGTAATCATATTTATTAATGAAAGTTAAATTTAAATACGATTTTAACTCAATTTTATCGTGCGCCTTGTTTTTAATCTATAATATCATATCGACCGTGGGAAGGAAAAATTGCGTAAACCACATAGAACAAATTTTACAAGAGATACGAAAAACGTTTATTTGATGATTTTCAGCCAAAGTCAAAGAATTACATCGAAGTAACTTTGAAGTGCCTGTATACTATAACTGCTATTTTATTTACTCAATATGATATTTAATTTATAATAAATCGCTAAAGAAAACCCGTAAAAATGATAAGGCGGAAGCCCTTTTTTCTGGTCACAAATTGTACACCTCATCCGTTTTTTTAAACTTAAAAGCTTAATTTAGACACTAATTCGGCATTTTCAGCTTACATCTTTTTGGTGGAACATTTATTGAGTTGTATACATTCATATTATCAAATAAAAACTATTTTGTAAAATTAAAGGTTACGTCCTTTTTCCTTTTCACAGTCGATATATTACTGATTACATCTACAGATAGTATTTTGTTTTAAAATAAAGTTTCCTTTTGAGAAACTTTCTTGTTAAGAAACTGTATGTGTTAACATAAGAAACTACCGCATTTAGGGTACCATGCTGTGTCCTTAAAGGATGAAAACTTTATATCAAACATCGCATAAAAGACGGAGAAAGGTTACAAGTAGAAAAACATTTTATACCACCATGCATCATTATTACTGAGGCCTAATTCTATTTGTTAACAAACGAATACCAACTCCTGAAAAGTAATAAATTTTTAAAAAAATCATCTTTTTAAATACAACTTTAATTTACTAATTAAATTCCGACGTCAGCTACTCTAAACATTTTTTGAATAGTTTTATTATTTTTTGAAAGATAAACAGAATGTATGCATTAAGTATAAAAAATTATAATTTGAAATTCGTCCTGAAATAGCTTAGATATGTTATGGTATAAATTTAATTATCTATTTATAACAAGATATTTTACCTTGACATAATCATAAAATTCTCCCTTGTAGCGTAAAGGTTATCGTGCCTGCCTAGTGTATGGAAAATACGGGCTTGATTTTTATTGGGTTGAGCAATTGTCTGACAACCAATTTTCGTAAAAAATAGTCTGTCAAGACGTGTCTTCACATTGCAAAGATCCATATAATCTACTTTTGAAACGCACATCTTCACACAGTGTCGATCCATTTGCTCTATTATTGTACATTTTTCTTACTTTCATACTGAAACATACAAAATACTGCCCTCATAAGCAAATACACAGCTAATGACAATACAAATCAACATAGTGTGTTCTTTACTTTTCTAAAAGTGGTAAGTTTTACATAGTAAGAACTTAATGAACCGTGATTCAAAGGTAAAAAATACAAGATGTGTCACTCAAATGCTGTAATGTTACACAGGAACATTTTTTGCTTAGGAGTTAAGACATATTTAGTAGCAACGAAAAGGATGATGAACTCTCTTTTCTCCAAATTAAACTTTTGCCATTAGTCGTAGTTTTTACTTATAATTCTAGTATTATTTATATACCTGATTATATTATATTAAGCTATAATCGTTATTGCCAATATTGAAATCGTAATATTTGGTCCTCTCACACTACGGCGGTTTTTTTCAGTATGGTAAAGATTTTATATCTTTTATCAAATACGCTGAAATACGATACAAAATCTGATATTAACCGAAAAAGAAAATGACATTTTCATTTATATTCAGAAAACAAACAAACATAAAACGTTCAGATAAAAGATACAGATAAAAAAGAAGTTATGGCCTATGAGGATTTGCGATATCCTTAGAAAAATATCCCAAAGCCCCTGAAATCTTCAGGAGGAGCCCACAGGCTACTTGCAGAATACGTTTATCTTCATGCGTAGAAAATATTGAAACTACAAGTTTCTCCTTCATCAGTTAGAAGGATACTAATATAAAACGGAATACAATAATTAATATCAATTTTTGAATCTATCTGACATAAATTAAATATAGTACTGTACCAGAAGCAGCTAATTGGCGGGCACTAGAGTGTGCGTGATTCTTATTCTAACTAATTATACCCAGTTAATACCTAATCTGGTTCAGAAAACAACTTCTCGCTCGCCGTACGATTTCGCGATTTTTTTCAAAACTAGAAAATTACCTTTCGTAGAAACCAAGTCTCAATGACCAACTGGTCCGATAAATGGTCGAACCGTACTATATATTTAACGAAAATCAGCTTTCAAGTTTTATTATAGTTCACTCAAATATATTATATTTTTAAGACACTTGTTTTCTCTCTTATGTATTCAGCCTAATAATACTGACAACGAAATTTCATAACTTACTATAAAACAAAAATACCTGTGTCTGTCTGCCTGTCACAAGAACTGTTCCCAAATAATTAATAGTAATGATGTGAAATTTTAACATGTAATTATAATTGCTATATTTATTTTGACTGTATTACATTTATTTATTTTTACCATCACCGATGGAGACTAAAAATATTTTATTCAGTCCAGTATTGAAATGATTACATGATAACAAAATTAATTTATTAATTTTAATAAAGAATGAGTTTCAATCTATATTCTTGATTGAATATTTCATTTATTTTTAAATTCTTAGTTAGTTAGGAATATTTGCTCAAAGGTTAAAGCTTAAGAACGGTCAGTTTGAAAAAAAATTCAACTATTTGTTTGAAGTTGCGCACTTTCAAAATAGATATAAATTCTTAGGTATAAAAACGTTTTTTATTATTCGCCTTAGTCCAATAGATAGCACGCGCGCTTGTGAATCATTTTATATCATGATCAAAGCCCTGTGCCTGCATTAATATTCATGTGGCGTGTTGCAGTCGACTGTGAAGGTCAAGGGCTCAAATATCGTAATTGTTATGGGTACTTGAACCCAGAACATGCAACTTAGAGATTAATCACACGATGAATCTTTTTAGAAAACGCTTAATACGCCTTCACATTGTACAGAATCATAATATGTCTGCAATTACGTGAAAATTATATTTGAATATATTTTTAATTTAACCATATATCTATGAAATAAAACAATTTAATTAATAATAATAAATCGACATATAGTATGGAATACAAACTGTGAAAAGGATAAAGGACGTAACCTTCAGTTTTTTTCAAATAGATTTTTTTCAATAATCAAAATATATAGCACTTGAAATGCGAGCACTTGTCATGTGAGCTGCTGTCATGCGTGCAGTTATCATGAAACCAATACATTTCTATCAAAAGGATACAAGCTGAAAATGCCGAATTAGTATTTAAATTAAGCTTTCAAATTTGAAAAAAGTAAGTGCTATGAAATTTTATTAAACAACTAATTGAAATAATATCAGATCGAGTAAATAAAACTTTTGGTTTTAGTCTTTGTGCACTTCAAAATTTTGTCTATTTAATGTTGTAAAATTATAAAATATACCTTTTTGTGGCTCCTGCAAATCTTTTTCCTGCGTGGGTTACATTCTTTTTTTCTTTCCACATTCAATTTTAATAATAGTAAATAGATAAATATCTCGTTATAAACATTATTCGAAAACTTGAATATTACTTGGCGTCATAGATGAAATGATAATTAGCGAAAGGATTCAGGATTCATAGAATTCAAGACTAATTTAGTTACAGATATTCATGAACTTGCTAGAAACTTGGTTGGAACTGCAAACTTGGCAGCAATGTTTATTAGCAACTCTATTGTTAGCCGTTACAAAACACATAAATCACACGAGAAGGATAAATTCGTTTTATAACGAAGCTCGACTAGTGATATCTATAGAAATTCTAGAAAATCAAATCAACGTTAAATAATCGATATCGACCAGAGTTAATAAAACAGTAAAATCATAAACAACCAACTTAATTACATGTGTACAATCCAATGCCGAATTTTTCTTTGTTTATTTTTGGTTTATACCAATATGCAATGAATAATAAAAAGGAGAGTATCAAAAAAATGGCATTTACAAGTCAAAAATTTTAGAACATAAATATACTGTATACAAAATATTTTTTAATTTTACCGAGGGTTGATGAGGATAACGAGCAGAAGATACCTAGCATCTGGTTTAAAAAGTATAAGAAATAATACTTGTAAGTGATTTAACTACTGAATTTAACAAACCAAATTTATTTGAGTTAACGTTCATCACATTCTCGTTTAAATTCATGTTTCTTACTAGATGGACATAAGCTTAATCGGATAAAAATCAATCCTTGTGAAAACCTTTTGAAACATCGTTACATTTTGTGTGTGTATTTTGAGTTGAATTTGAGACGGAATTTGAAGTTTTTAAAACATAGTTTTTACGTTCGAAAAAATTCTTAGAAATTTTGTAACAATTTTAACTTATTATAATAAAATACTACCTTATATGTTGTAAATATTAGCCACTAAAAATCACATAAAAGAAGTCGTGTACTAGAAAATTTCTTTTACTAACTTGTCTGTAAAAGATTTCACCGGAAAGAAAAGTCTTTTTCTTTTGATGAAAAAGTACAAAGATTTCAAATGTCAGATAATCGAGTTCCCTAGTAAGTATTTCATTCTTGAAAATATCTATCTAACTTATATGAAAAAAACTAAAAAACTTAAGCAAAGTAGAAAAGTGTCAATATTCACCGAAAATCATTTTATTGTTCGGCTTTACCTTCGGATGTAACTTTTGAAAAGGTAAAATCAGTAACTGAATAGAACTGATATTATATATGTATAAATATACTTTTAAGTACGTATTTGCGTATTTTTATTGCCTTGAACTTTTTATCAAAAAATTGAATTTGATACTTTTGGTCATCGAAAAAATGATAAAATTCTCTATTCGAAAGTTATTATATTAAGTTAGTAGAGAATAATTTTTGAACTACTTAATTATATGTATGATAACAGTGTAATAACTTAGATTCAAAAATTATATTCATACACTTATATCCTTACCAAGTTCCGCTACATAAATTTGACTGAACACTATTCGATCGCTGAAAAATATTGTATCGAATAATGCATGGATAGATAGACACTTATTCTATAATATAACATGGCGAATTGTTAACTCTCAAGTCTTACTAGTAATTTATTTTCAAATAAAAATTTCGATACGAAAGTGTTAAATTATTTTTAATCATTTTTAAATTCATATGGATCTACATCAGCCATATCCAAATCATGACCTGCGGGCCATATGTGGCCCAATTTAAAATGTTGTGTGGCCCTTTCAAGGTTTCTAACTTTTCATACATTTTGTTATTGATAAAATAAAAACAATTTCTGTGCACTTAAATGCTCACCCTTAAAATGAGTGATGAATTTATTACCAAAACGTCGCATCCTAAACATTTGTTTGTAATAATACTAAATAAATTACACAAATTTATCAGAAATATATCCTTGAAGATATTTTTTTAAATTAAGGCAGCTGGTAATGTGTATTATAACTACATGTCGCTGCGAACTATTTTTTTCAACATCAAAAATTATAAAATCGAAGTATCGATACTAGTTGACTGATAAAATATTGACCAATCGACTGCAACGCATGAGCTTCAAATTACCAGTCGACGTTAAAAAATGTCAAATAATAAAAAAGAAATGTTTCATAAATTTTACAAAGTAACAAAATATTTCAATTGTAAGTGATTTTTTTATTCTTAATGTAAAAAAAACCTCATATTATTATTGAGTTATAAATTTTTTTATTCGAACCATCAAATGATTTCAGCTGAAAGCCCCTGATCTATAATACATAGTATGAAGATGTCCGCTTTGTAAGTGAAGTAAGTATATGGATCTCATCGATAAGTAGAATTTTTTTGACAGATTATTTTTCAAGAGAATTTATTGTCAGAAAATTCTTTGAATTCATAGAAGAGGAGAAGATAGTTCATGCCGATAATTTGCTTAATATGTATGGTGAGTTTAATTCTTAGAGCAGATATATTATAATTTATAAGGCGATAATGTCTTTATGCAACATATGATGTTGCATTTGATAGAAAATTATGAGTGATCTTGCTGTTATTAAGTTTTCTAGAATAAGTTAGCAAATTGTATTTTTAGCGGAGTTTTATTAGAAGAAAACACCAGGAAATAAGAGTCTTGGAGGAAATTTCACATAATATATTATATTATAATAAATATTTCATCAAAAACTTGTATAAAAAAACATGTTTTTAAGTAAATACCTGCGTCATATTAATTTTATAGGAAACCAACTTTATCCGTGCAAGTGACAACTGAAATTTTCATATCTTGACGAGAAATGTGACATGTCAAAATCTAAGTGAAAAAAAAGCGTGAAAGGAAAATATGAGTTTTTCGGTCGCTTTATATGAGACGAGGGGAAAAGTCTTTTGTGGTTTTATTGATTACGATTTCCTGAATAGACTGCGAAAGCTTTTCAACATTCGTACTCAAACACTAATACTATTTAATAACCCACAAAATATCCTTCATCTGTCAATTTTTCACATTGCCTTGAAACTAATTATAGAAATACGCTTAAGACGTGGTAAACTCTAGTCTTTACAATATTTTGACGTTCATATAATATATAAACTCTGCAATATATATATTGTATTTCACAAAAGTTGTATTTTAAACAATTTTTCAACCCAATAATGGGTATCCAGTCCTCCATTTTTGAATAGTGAAAAATCCGACAGATGTGGGAATTAAACCTGCATTCCCCGAATTGCTCGATGCGCGCACTAACCTCTACCTTACCAGGAAAACAGATATTACACATAAAAAAATATCGTGGTTTGTGATAAATTCATTTACCTTGTAAATATGGATATACTTTAATAGAATCAGACATTCATGACGTATAATGTTGATATATAATGAACTAAACTGATATATTGGCACTTTGGAACACAAAACAACTGCTGTTTCTTATTTTTTAGATAGGAACACCCATACCGATATAATAATAATTTGTCAATTATATTTCATTTTTATTCAATTAAATTTTCAAATAGAATCATATATACTTCGTACATATAGATTTTAAGGATACCTTGCATTTTATCAATTGGTCATCAGTTGCCTGTACATCCATGATAATTTTAAATCAGTAACATATTTTTTTGCCATTTATTAAGTTTAATAAATATGTCAAATAGTGAAATCATTTAATCAAATAATTTGATCTATTCCCAAACTATTAGTGTGAAAGGTAATTTTATTAATCTAACTTCAAAAAAATTAAACATTCAAAAAAATACAACGGATATTTTGAAAAAAATATTATTCAAATAAGTAGATCATATTTTTTTACTACCTCAAAACGTTTCAACGTAATCAATTAACTAACTTAAATATTACATCTTGTTCGCTAAACAGTTAAACTTTCAGGTTTTCCGCTTTCCGGGAAAACTTATTTTCGTATGATATATGAATATATGCTGATGAAAATAATGCCTGCTTTTATTGTAAGTTAAGCAAACTAAGCTCAATGATAATTTTCTAAAGATTTTATTTGTTTTCTCAATGAAGACTTAAAATGTATACTTTAATTATCTTATACACTTCATAGTTTTTGTTTCATGAATCAAAATAAGAAAATTTCTACTTTGTTACAACCGTCATGCGTTGCATTTTGCTTTAATAATGAATGTCTCGAACTCCGTTGTATTCCGTGTATACTTGAATACAGAAAATACACTCAAGAAATCGAATAAATTGTTAACGTTTTTAATATTATTTTGTTCATTCCTTCACGTTATAAAGGTTTATTTCTGATCCTTGTTTGAGATATAGTTATGATGAATAAAATAAATTATAAAAAAAATCATAGACACAACTAAAAAAAAGTAGCCGATAGATTAACGAGCGCGCTTCGGAGCTAAAGATTGCGAGCTCAATCCCTACGCTGCCGGATATTTAAAAATTCAAAGATGTAGAACTGGTTGAGAAATTATCGTATTTAAACAAATGATAGGACAATATATATTCACTTTACGATGATCTATAAACTAATGGAGTGAGAAATTGCACACTTTCAAGATTCATATGCTCCACTTTTGAAACCGACATCATATAATAAAAAAATATAAAAATACATTAAGTTTGTTATGGACATATTAAATGAACTCTAGGTATATTTTAATATACAAAACAGTTACGAGAAAGTTTTATGGCGTACAACAAACTGAAAAAAGCCTGAAAGCTGGATAAATAACTAGAAAAATAAATTCATTTTCATCACAAAAAGTTCAACCATTTCAAATACCGGTACATTTTTTCATATCGTAACTGATATAACATTCACTAAAATATTATCATAGAAATAATATATTTCATTTTATGAAAGCTTCTTTAGAAATCAATTTGTAAAACTTAATTACAGTATCCTTCCTAGAGAAATATTATAGTTAACTTTAAAATAATTTATTTTCTCTATCAAATGTAATGCCTTTTTTAGTATAGTAAATTTAATAATTCAGTATGAAAATTACAGTTGAAAATTTCGAGCTTTCAAGTCTCAAAGCATTTTGTTTTCATCGATAAGCTTAGCATTGATACCGACCGTATAAAAAATATTACAGTTAGTAACTTAAGCTATAACTATAATATAATATTAATTTATGACTCTCTAAAAAAACTTTTACGAAAAAAATATTTTTTTCGAAGCTTACCAACCAACTTTTTCTGACTAAACAATGTCATGTTTTTTCTTTATTAAATTTTCCAACAATTCAGCTTTGTCATTCTTTCGGATTCTATTATACTTTTTTTACCAATTATGCGTTTTTTCTACTGTAAATTTATAATCATTTTCAGAAAAAATATAGTTAACATTTCTCGTATACAATCAAACGTTCTTGTAATTTGCAAGATAAATATTTCACGTGTAGGCTTGGTTTTAGTTATGGGGTAGATAGTTCTCTCGCATAGTGAAAATATGTTTTGAATGTTTTTTTCACGAGAATTGACTATCAATCGATCACTCGATTCATTAGAGATGCAGTCGGGAATAATTAGATTTTTTAAATCTGACAGCTGTGGTAATTAAACCTGATATCTCAGACTCCGAAACGCACACCCCTTCTCGGCCACCGAGCAATAAACACATTAAACACATTTTAGTCATAATAAATGTACTATATAAAGCAGTTATATCAACATTATTCCATATGTATAAATCATTTTAAAATCTTTATTTGACATATCGACAAATGAAATAAAATGATACGCACATGCTAAAGTACGATTTAAAATATTACGTATCACGTGTTATTCACAATACAATGAAAAAAATTATAACGAAATGATATTCCTTTCCAAGTAATTTGAACCTTAACCTTCAACAGTATACATATTTATGAGATAATATAATATGTTCATACGTACTAACGAAGTACTATTTCTTATTTATTTTTTTCTATATGCTATTTGAAATATTCGTTATTTTGTAAAGTCAGCCTGTTAATATTCTTAACACTTTCGCCATGATTCTAATAATCAATACGCTAGTATTTTTATAACCACAGACAACGAGGCTATTTAGTAGAATCTGTGATCATTTTACGGCATAAGAAATGGGGCTCTGTAGAATAATTAATAATTTTGATCACGGCTGTCATGGGCGAATTATTATCAACCAGATATTTTACCGCCCATAAAACATGACCGAAGCCTGATAAATTTTGTAGCTTTTAATCCATTTAAAAAGACGTTTTACATCAATTATAAAATACGTTAAGATACTAAAATATTTTAATCTTCTTATAAAAATAATCTTTCATAGATCTCTTTTTCTCTTACTGTATCTATTATCTAAATATAGTGTATAGATTTAATATGTCGTCTCTAAGAATCCCTGTCGGCATCCAAGGACGCCGAAATTTAATCGGCTTGAAGAATATGCAGGCCAAATTAGGACTCTTTAAATTTATCTCCAACAAGTGGCTAAAATATACCAGCCAATAGAGCCTAATAAAATGTTTAAACAAATATGTTTAATTTGTATCTTAAAAATAGCAACCTCAAAAATAACGTATGCGTTTATAAGTCAATTATATTGCAACAGTTCACTTACACAGTTTACTACCAGTTTGTCTATTTATATAAAACTATAGATAATATTTTTCCAACTACCCAACTAAGAAAATAAAACGCTTTTGAAAAAAGCTCGTAAATATAAACAAATGGTTACGAAAAACTACTTTTTAAAAAAGTTTTTTTTTCTCTACCGAAGTATCTTTATATAAATCACGAACTAATTGTTTTGTTCGCCGGTGTTGGTAGGACTGTAGCGGCAAGACATTGAAACAGACATTTGTTTGTTATATGTTTCTTCTCAATGGGTGACATGCATTGTTAGTTTTAGTCGGAAACACGCTTTTGTAACGAGTTACAATATCAATCTCTTGTATTTTTCTGTTCAAGAAATACAAAGTCTTTCCTACACTATTACATTAATCGGATTTCCGGAAAAATACTTATTTATGGCGAATAACATTTTAATTTAGTCCAATTCATCTTCCAAATCTTTCCATACAATATCTTAGGTCTTTTTTGTAAACATAATAAGGTATGAGAAACGTTGGCTTTTAAGACTGAGCCGTTCTATTAAAACAACGTACTTTTGTCAGCTGTTTTATTGTATATTTCAATGAAAATTGATTGTATTATCTTTATTATCTATAGACAATTATGTAGTTGTGTAGAAAACTCAGTCTACACAAAACAGTCCATAAAAAATAGTAATAGAAAAATAACCACTTTTTCATTTAGTCTACAAAACTACTATATAAATATATTATGAATATATCGATATGTTTTACATATTCAATCATAAATATATATCCAATTTATGATTGTGTATCACTTAAAAGAAGATATGAAGAAAATATTTATAAAACTTTGATGTTTTTATATATTTATATTCATATACTCGTATGTAAACACTGTGAAGTTTTGAATTTAAGATATTAAAAGTGGCATATTTTGCAGTCAGTAAAGGGCATTTTTTGTAAAACCTTTTGAATGAAAGTAACCGCCTTGATTTATACAAAGATGTTAAGCTCGACTTTTTTATTGTGCTTTCAGTATAAAACGCTAACATTATGTCTATTTATAATTGACTGTTTATTACGATACAAACAAAACGTGATTTGTATACACTAATTTTGATACAATATTCATTCGTTCGGTTTCTTTATTGATACTTTATTTTTTTAGAAACTCGTCAAATCGAAAGATAAATACCCTTTAAGCTTAAAAGCTTCCGTATCGAAACCCGCCAAATCCATCAACCTTCAGTTTCACATGTTTGCTTAATACACACAACCAATCAGAATTAAGCATCTTGAACCGCCAAGCCAATCAATCACTTGGCGGATACTATTTACAAGAAACCCAGTCCTTTTAGTCACGAAGCGTTATTACATCAATCGCTGAAAATCAAAACCAATTAAATCTACCACTGTTCTGAGTAAATATTTTAGTAAAGTACTAGGTAAACGTCAAATCTTTTCTATTTGTTTTTATTTACTTTTATAAATCGCATTATACTTACACCAATATTTAACACTTTGCAATGAATCTTTTCACAAATACATCACTCATTAATTTAACTACGTCATAAATAATAAATTGCCTTATTTATCAATGTATCTGGATATAATCGACTCTATATTAAGTTTTCTTAAACGGATTCCATTTTCATTATAATAGACGGGTTGTAAACTAACAAATAATAAAATAAAAACAATAAACAAAACAATTACAAACATAACGAACTACTAACATTGAAATCAAAAAAAAAAAAAAATTATTTCACATATTGAGAACATTACCCACCAGTTCAAGGCATTCATAATATAACAACAAAGTTTGGATTTAATCATAGAAACATAATGAAAAACAGTGCAAACAAAAGTAACAAATAAATGATTTTTTTTAAATAACAAAAAAATTAAATAAAAAGAAAGACATCATTTAAGAAAGAAAAGAATGAGCTTGTCTTAAAAATTACATAGATGTATAAATTCATAGAAAACGACATTCTCACTTTCATTGAAACTATCAGTAACGGAGGTAATGTCGTTAAACAAAATCATTCCCCTCTGTACCGGTATTACCACTGGTAGGTTAGTTTAGAAATAATAAACAACTGTTATTCTCGATTATTCATATACTTATTCGGTAAACATATACAAATATTAGTATATGTATGTATGATTAAGAGTGTAAGCATTTAACTGATAATAGCAGACCACTTTTATATATTTGTTTAGTTCAGTATTCATGGTAAATAGGTTCGTACTTGAAAGTTGATATCATATATTGTGCAAATATTGATTATTAATTTTGCATCACGTATTATCCTGTATGTATATGTCTAATACCAGTTTATGTATAAAATTAATTGATACAGAAACTACTTTATACTATTATGACGTATCTTACTAAAGGCCATTTAAAATAAAGTACATTTCCACTTGATATCTCTTCAACAACCACCAACTGAATTTATAAGTGCACATGTTCCGATACCGGAGATTACATATTTAAATAAATTTAACATACAGCTAAATATGGATTTTCATGAAAAATAATTTGTCAAAATGACTCGTTATATTTGGAAGATTCATATAGTCAGTATTGTAAAATTATGCTAAACAATATAATTGTTTGCATGTGCATATATTTTTATTTTCCATTCATTGATTATTTATTATTTTGAGGATACTTTATTTGTTAAAAAAGTATAATTTTTTTTTTTATTACAAGAACAGATATTTCTAAAATAGCGAAAAAAACCAGGAGTGTAAAAGCTTATCTCGCAGCTTTTTCTAACGCGAGATTAAAAATTACACGTGATAGGACTCGCTTCGTTTTAATCTGATTGCCAGTTTGAGATTTTTCAAAAAATACCCGTTGGACATTTATCCTGTATCCACATCCGATTTTATATCTACTACATTCGAGCCTGCAATCTCCAGTTTCATTAAATACTTAAGATGGATTTCCTATTAATTGCCCGTCGTAACGCAAGAGAAAATGTTTACATTTATTTATATGTAACAATTTTAAATCATAATAATGCATAGTCAGAATAAGCTGAAAGTTTTCAGGGTCTTGGAAAAAGCCGTTATCATAAGAGACCAAAAATATTTACGAAAATATAATGTTTTTCTTTTGAAACTTTTAAGCCCCATAATATGGATGTCTCGCCATGTGAAAACATATATTTAAAGATTTATTTAGCGAGAATTGATTATCAACCAATTTAATCAACAAATTAAGCATCCAGTGCCGTTTTTTGATTTATAAAAAAAACCTGATAGCTGTGGAGTCGAGCTCGCAACGTCCAGGTACGAAGTGCGCATACTAATTTCTAAGCCATTAATTTGAATAATAGTGACGTAAGTAAGCAAAACAGACATTGACCTCCATAATAAGCCCGTAATTTAGTATGTATAATTATTAAAACGTTGAAACTAGTTATATCAAACTACGCTATTTAATTCGAATATTATAATACATTTTCCCATGGACTTGGAGCTTATATAAGCACAAAAACGAAATGCAATTTTATTATTATTCACTATAAAATCATCATGCATTTCATATGATTCGATATTAAAATAATATCGTCTGTATAATAATCGTAATTTACTACCTACATAAAATCGTCGACCCGTATTCGAACCAAGTATTTTCCGCAAGTTTGCTACTGGGATATATATACCACCAACATATATATACACAGCGGGTCACACCCACGTTCAGGCATGCTTGACGACAGCGTGTATTTTTAAGGTTAAACGACCCACATGATCGCCTGTATTTATAATAACGCATCAGGGAAAATCGTCCTGAGATAACCGACGGCAAGGACAACTGCCCGCATAGGCAGAGTATTTTCAAAATTAATTGAAAACACACAAATACGTATACTCACCACAGGTTCAGTCAGACCTCTGATTTTTGTTTTTGTATAATTAATATGTCCCTACTTTCATTCTGAATACTATTTTTATGTTTTGCTAATTTAAATTTATTACCAAACTTTTAAATTTTAAAACAAATGCCTAATTTAAAAACTATTATTATGAATGAAATTCCTTGTAATAGGAAAAAACAAACTTCTAATTAATAGTATAAATACCGAATTTCACTTTGTTTTAAAATATATGGTTTTATAATATTTTTTATGAATTCAATATTTTTATTATCAAACAATTTTTTAAATTTTATTCCGCATAACCATTTTTTTATATATATATTACTCTACTAATTGTACATTATTTTTTTTCAACTGGACAAATTGGAAGTGTTCTGTCATTTTTTTGTAAATATTCAAACAAATGATTTCCATATGTTGTAATGTTACAAATTATCAGTTGAATGGTGGTTGTAAAATAAAAGAAAATGAATGTATCTTTACCTACTATAAAACAGAAAATACATATCTACATACTATCTTTCATAAACTCCCAAACAGTAAATAGCACTAGCATGACATTTGCATGACGACTGTGGAATACAAAAAGGACGTAGTCCAAATAGAACAAAATTCACTGGAGGCACAAAATACGTTTATGGAATAATTTTGAGCCGAATTCACTGCATTACACTGGTGCAACCTTGAAGTGCACGAAGACTAAAACTTGTGTTTTATTTACTCAATATGATATTAATTTAATAAGTTATTTGAGTAAAACTAGTAAAATTGATTGGGTGAGAGCCATTTTTCAAAAAATAGAAGCTAAATTTTGACACAAATTTGGCATCTTCAGCTTATATCATTTTGATAGAACCTGTATTAAGCTGAATACATTATGACTATCGAATAAAAGATATTTTGAAAAAATGAGGGTTACGTCCTTTTTCCTTCCTACAGTCGATGTGTTATTTTGGCTGTGATTTTTTAGTCAACTGTACTAATTTTAACATTGAACATCTTCAGAATGTATGGGACGGGATCGAAGAAATCCACTGTTTTTTTTTTTTAGTTTTGACTTCAAATTGATGATGGTCAACAAGACACCAAAAATATTTTTCAAGCCCAAGTATTAAAATATTTTTTTAAAAAAGAATGAATAAAATTAATTATAATGAAAAAATAATGCGTTTGATTCTATTCTGGTACCTAGTATCCATAATATTAAAACAATTCCATTATTATGGCTTGTGAATTTTCAATTATTATCCGATTCAAATTTAAAATATAAGTGAAGACTTGTCTTGATAGATTTTTCGCAATGATTAAATATCATCCTATACAATCCTGCATCGTTGACATTCTTCAAAATACTTGATTACATTTTATCAATTTTTTTTAGATTAAAATTATAATTTAAATATGTTTCGACGAAAAAATTAGCATTTATTAATAAGCAATTGCCAAATCATTTTATTCGTGTTGCTTTCATCAGTTAATGGGCAACCCATAACTTTGAAAGCTAATGCCGGAAGAGTATTTTAAATAAAGCCTTACAGAATGAGGCTTTCGGAATTGATTGCTCATCTCTATTACCATTTCCAACGTAAACAAAAATTATATTTGCCGTCTCATGTTAATTTATCATTTGAATAGAACAACAATGCCATTCACACAATAGGAAAATTTTCTAAATTCTTTCCCGATAATTTTTTATTTAAATTTTCGGAAATACACATTTAATTTATTTATTTACCTGTTTGTATCGTACGGGTAACATTTCTTTTATCATCTGATCATTTAATTTCTTCTATATTATTAGAATAATATAATCAATTATATTGTATGATAATATTATCCATGAAATAACACGATGGATTTCTCGAGCTAATTGATTTAATAAGCTGCCATTTCTAGTTTCTTGTGCATTTTTTAAAGACTCAAGCAATGATAGAAGGTATGACAAAATTTGTTTACTAAAAACTTCATAGATTGGTTGAGAAAACATATTATTAAAAATGATTTTAAAGTTTATTGTCAATGAAAATAAATGTAATATTTCTTTTACAAAATTTACTTACATATTTTATGTTTTTTTACGTAATTTTGAAGATTCTAGTTAAACGAGTGGTTGGCTTAATTTATCTGTCAAATAAATATTTGATGTTACAGTACTCATGTGCTAAGAGGTACGTACAACTCAATACCGTAAGAACAATTTAGTGACGTCCGTTCGTTTTCTAAAAACATGATGCCCTTTGCATATAGCGTGCAATTAGCTCATGAAATATATTTCCCAATTACACATGATTTAAGTATTTTACTTATATAACAATAAAAGCTCACGTTAATCGTAATTAATGGATGATATTATCAAAGATTTTGTGCTTTGAGATGTACCACATGATATCGCTATATTAATTAAAAGCTCTTGGACTCTGAAATGAAATAAATAAAAGATAAGGAAGAATAAATAATACAGAACACTTCGTTCGCGGCAAAATTTGTATGTCTCTTTTATATTACAAAAATAAAATGGAAAATTAAAAATTTCACAAAGGACGCGAAAAACTGCAAAGCCTTACATTTGAAGCCTAGTTTTTT
Organism: Rhyacophila evoluta; assembly: GCA_022683975.1. NCBI lineage: Eukaryota > Metazoa > Arthropoda > Insecta > Trichoptera > Rhyacophilidae > Rhyacophila > Rhyacophila evoluta. The sequence continues at coordinate 5,738 of JAGVSQ010002232.1, read as the reverse complement.
TTATAGAATGGTTAATTTATGCATAAATTGAAGGACCATCTCCATAAACAAGGGTCGGTTCTGTGCTAATTCCACTGTAAGCGTCGGATTTACATATTATAAGATGGTGAATTTTTTTCATTAATTTGCCAAAAAAAAAGCCAAAATGAAGATTTCCCTTTGGCTTTTCACTAAGCATACAGTCAAATAATCTACCACATCGAAAATTACTTTTCCACAAATTAAAAATCTTTTGTGATGCAACCTTTAGTCAATATTTGTTTTAGTCATGGAGATTGTAATTTGTTTCAATATTTTCATAGACTCAACAATTCTATTGATATTTCCGCAAAAGGATGAAAATTATTAATTACATTCATGATGTATCTATTTATATTTTACCTGGACAGACGTGTATTGTCTATTGGCATTAATTATTTGATAAATAAAGATAAAATAGACATCGGCTTGCATAACCATCGAAATAAAATAATAAAGTGATGTTAATTTTATTCAACATTTCATATAGAAATATATACAAGTTCAGATTAAAATGTTTGAAGAAGTTTCATTTTATTATTATTTACGAAACTGAGAGAGGCACAATTTTTAAATAATAGGATTGCTATTCCATATACGCTAAAAAAGTCAAAAGAATTCATTAATAAATTATAGCATTATTATTGTTAATGGGTAATGTACATATTGATACATATGATTTAAAATTTTATAACCATTCAATTAAAATTCTTTAAATATATTCAAACTTGCCTTTTGACAGAATGAACACAAAAAATAAAAATATTAACTCTAAGCTATGTAAACTTCTACACATGTCTTATGCATGTTCGTAATAAATAATATACTTACACATCACCCATCCAGTCCATTTAAAAATATTGTTCCGTAGTTGCTTATGACAGCCGTGATGTTTGTATGAGTTTTGTTTTAAAAGCCATAAAATACAATATTTTAAAATACGTCAAAACATTATATAAAGTCACTAGTTATTTATGACGAAAGTTAGTTATTTTTAAGCGACAATATTCTGCGAGTTAAGTGACATTAATTATTTTATAAATTGATTCATGGCATCGTTAGGTTAATCTTCATCTGCTTGTCAAATTAATGAAGGTCGGAAGCTGTCTCCTTCCACTTCTTGCGGTTCCATGAGATTGCGAATAGTTTGGTCGCTAGCTCCGATCTTGCCCACTCCTTTAGTTTTGCTTTCATGAGCATTTTCTCCTCCTAGCCCGCAAATTATATTCATTAAAATTATAATGTACCTTGAGCAACATTCTTAGGATATTCAATTAGTAAGTAGTTGATGCTAATATTAAATGTATTTTTGTCCTCTCGGTTGGATAATTTAATAGGGCTTATTCTGTTACGCATACTGATAAAAAAATCAAATTAAGTGTTATCGTAATGGAAAATAAAAAAAACTAGTTAAACAATAAAGAGATTTAATAGTTATTTATTATTAATCAACACAGACATCTGTTGAATAAATGTAGAAGTGTGAAGCAAATTAAAAAGTTCCGATATAATAGTATACCAAGTTTATAAACAGATGGTACTAGCTTTGTAAGAAATATTATATTTTTTGATTATACATTTTTATGTAATTATTAAAAAATGCAAACAGTGAAAATATTATTGGAATTTTTCCAATAAAACATGATCGCTGTGAATTTTAAATAAGTTTATGTTAACAGAATTTTCTTTTCATTTAATTATTATACTATCTACGCTTGAAACACATACTACAAAATAATATCATCAAAAAAACACATAAAGTAAGACGTTTTTATTGTCTTTGTATGCATGTTTTATTATCATAACCTAACCTCTTACCACGTAGAGTGCCATGAGGGTGTGCAGTGATTTCATTAAATGGAAACACTTTCATAATGCCAAAATTCACAAAAATAATATTCCACTTGTTTAAAACATCTTCAAACTTCAGCAGCAGAAAATCATTCATTAGCAACAGTTAACATTACGATGTGACCTAATATGACTGATATGACAAGACATGCATTTTAGGATATATTTATTTATTTTCTCTATTAGGAACCAAATACAGTTTATATTGCTGAACCAAAAACAGTAAAGAAGGACAATATTTTTAAGCAAACCTATTACATTGTTCTCAACAAATAACCAATACCACTGGAGATAAAAAGAACTTGAACCCAAAGAACTCAAGTCATTTGAAATTTTATTTGAATCCCAAGATGCTTTGAACAAATTTACTGTTCTATCAAAATCCAAAAGCTGATCGTTTATCAAGTGTCAATAATTATAGAAAAGGGGAAAGAAAATATGGCTGGTAATATTTGAGACATTTATCTAGTTACAAAAACAAAGTCCCATGTTGTAAGTAATAATGACATTGATAATAAAAATGTTACAAATCTGGCAGTAGCTTTCTTTGCACGTAAGGAAAAAGATGTGATTTATTGTACCTACCTAAGTATATAATATTTGGACCATGCATTATTTTTCAAATATCCTTAATTATATAGTACTACTTAAAGCAAAAGTATTGAAGTTTTTTTCTTTAATAATAGGCATCGTACATTTTTGAATTATAATATTTTGTTTGTGAATTTTTTGGTAATAAAATTTAATAATGAAGCAAATTTTAGTGATCGCAACGGACTAAAACAGTGCAAAATTTGCTCTGGTTCCAGGAAGTATTGTTGTCATACATCAATTACTATTTATACCATGGAAAAACTGTACAATCTAAATCAACATGTCATACTTTCATGCAAGACTATATTAATATTAAATACATTGGTAACCCCAAATACATCTTTTTTTAAATATAACCAATTATATTACATAGGATATCACTTTATAAGCACTCAATTTACTTTTATATAATTTAATGATATTCGCTGACTAGAAGAGAACTATTACTCGGAAAATGTATTACAATACGTAATATACTTTGTGTCATTTCTCTGTTGACTTTTAAGCAAGGTGACCATAATTATTATATATAGATATATATATTTAAATAATTTAATATTGTCTATTAATTGGTTTTTATTTAGGTTCTTAATAAGAAACCTTAGGACGAATTTTACTATCTTACACATTACCACGCAAGAAAAATCGTAAGAAGAGAATGACTAAATACTATTTTTTCCCAATATTTTTGCACACCCACTCCATTCCATCCTAAAACAAAAGAGATATTATCATTACTGAGTATATCTCAAGAACATTTCTTTGCAATATAAATAATTTCATGTTGATGACATCAAATACTAATACTTATATTTTAATCAACATATAATAGATGTGGAAAGAACTGCCAAAAAACACTTAATATAATGGATTTCCATTGAAGATTCAAAAAGAAAAATACTGAAAAAATTACTGTATCTCTTATAAAAATAAAATACAATCATATGAGCTGTAAAGTCAGTATTACAAACTCTATTTCACTCATATTAATTGTTAATATCATACCTTCACTCCAGTCCCTTCAATGGCAACACATGATTGAATTTGCCATGTTCGGTCTCTAAGCAAGTGTAAACCTAAAGATTGAGCTATTTCACTAGCAGGCAATGCTATAAAAAAGAGAAAAGAAATATCTTTACTTTATAACCGACTAAGATACATCAATAACACTATATGATATAAAATTTCCTATCACTAAAAAAATACTTTATTCCAAAAAGTGAACCTTAATAATTGGAGGGGGGGGCGGTATTTCCAAAGTAAATTTATTCCACTATGCCAAAATGTAGGAGACAATTTTGAACACGTACATCAACATGCAAATGGTAGAAAAAAATGATTTCAAAAATAAATATTTACAAAACATATGGTTATTGTATACAAAAAATACGTCTTCAAAGTGTTCTCTTTTCAATTTTGACATTTTGGAATAAATTCATTTTGAAAATACCGCCTGCAATTTTAAAGTATAACACATTACCCACATGAAGTTAGTTATAAAATTTAGAAATACTCCCAAAGATAAAAGTAATGGATCATAATAAAAAAGTCAAAGTCACCTGATGGAACATCTTGCTTATTGGCATACACTAATAAAGGCACTCCTTTCAGTTTATCATCAGTGAGTAACTCAGCAAGCTCTGTGCTTGTTTCTTCTAATCTTTTTTTATCAGAGCAGTCGACTACATATATCTGAAAAAATATTTTTTTATGTTCAAAGTAAATTATAAGAATTAATAATATAATCCTAAATTCCCAAAGAAAGTGCAAGAACTTAAATTTACAGTGAACAAAAATGAATTTATAATCATTTAGAGGAGTTATTTCTAAAAAAAAGAAAACAACAAATGTTCATAACATGAAAAATAGTTAGGACAGAAAAATTCTATATTGAAAGATAGTATGGAATTTTTTTACCAAAACATCTGTGTTTTCAAAATAGTTTCGCCAATACGGTCGAATTTTTCTTTGTCCACCAATATCCCACACATTTAATTTAAAACCATCTGAAAGTACAGATTTAATATTGAATCCTGCTGTTGGTGTGATGTGAGTGACATCCTCTGAGGCTAGTTTTTTCAGTAAAGTTGTTTTTCCAGCATTATCCAGACCAAGAAGTAATAATCTAAGTTCCTTTTCTGGTGAGGAACGTAGTTTTCTTAATAAAGCCAGTAATCCCTAATGACAAAAAACATTAGTCATTGAATGTAGAAAAAAAGTAGTTTGCATATGAGTATTTCGCTTTTATGCGTCGAATTAATAACCTGTTATTTACTGAAAAATATTATCGTCGAATCTCGAACACCTATTTAAATAACTTTATTATTTTTATATTGGTCACAAACTATTGTTTTACATACTGTTGCCATAGCAACTAAATTACAACTTTTACGAAAGCTAGGTACTAATCTGATTAGTGAACCAAAACTGTATCAAATATAAAAGCAGCCGTTGAAAAATAGCATCAACCTTATGGAAAAATTGAAATTTTAAAGATTGTACTTACCATTTTAGCGTGATTCAATCTATAATTACTGAAATCTACGTAGTAAGCGCAATTATTCACTGACTCCAATTTCACTGACAACCCTGAATATACTTCATGCGATGAGTACTACCAACATACAGAATGATTTAATGTTTTGACATTTCGAAATGTCACCGGTCACGATATTGCCATCCGCATTGCCACCTTATATTGATTCGTCTATTTCGCCTTGTGAATAAATAAGTATAATTTATTTTGGTATGTGTTCCCATATTAATTGTTTTATGTAGCGCGATCAATGACAATATTCTTTTGTAAGATTAATAAAAAATCCTCAGTGAAATGACGTCTATGATTAGTATTGCCTACCTTTGCAAAAATAATAAAATTTTTGAATGAGTCCGAAATATTTTATTTATCTGTTCAATAAATTTTATTACAGTCTCCCTATTGCTTTTGTTGACCACATTTGAGGGTTCCGCGAATTCTTGTCAGTGTAATCTAGATGTATCACACTCAGTTTTGTTATTGAGTTTTCAATTCACCTGATGACTGACTTGTATCGGTATCTCCACAATGGTTCCATGACAAATGCTCACATGAAATCTGCGCACACATTGAAGTGCTCACAGTAACATAGAAATTAATATTAAGACATTTTATACTTAATTTACGTAATTGTAGTAAAGGTAGACTTTTATTATCACCCATACAAAGACGTTTTAAATTGAAATCACAAAATACCTATCATTTCAAAACTGTTATTTTTTTTTAGTAAGTGACTATG
>JAGVSQ010002231.1:4368-25486 GCA_022683975.1 Rhyacophila evoluta | reverse complement strand
AAGAGTTGAAAAACTTTGCTCACATAAATATGTCGTCGAAAATGGAAGTAGTGTTGAGCACACGTAGTGTTGGGCACCAGGCGCTGGGGGACCATTGAAAAAATATTTAATTATAATAATTATTCTCTACAATATTTTGAAAAATAATTTGCCATTGTGTATTAAATACATAATGAAAAATTTCAAATACATTGTATTTGATCGCGGCACACCTGTATTCGGCTCACGGCACACCGGTTGCGGAGCACTCATTTAAATGACACATTTGGGTTCCGAAAGTATGATACATTTATAAAAACAAGCAAAAGTTGGATTTCTGCATTAAAAGTGAATATGAAAGTCGGTTTCGAAGTTTTCAGAAGCACGACGAAATAGAAGAAAATGTTTTAGATTTGCAGTATTTTCAATATCTTAAAATTGTCAATTTTATTTTCGAAATGATTGATTTTAAAAATTCAACGCTATGGACAGATAAATTCAAGACATTGCGGAAAAATTTGGAAAAAAATAGAACCATCTTTTCATAAAGGCATAATAATGTTGGGCATCACTTCCGACGAAGTTTTCATCTGGATTTTTCAAATTGGCTGTACAATGTTGTCCGCATTCAGTTCAACTTATAAAAAGTGAGCAAAATTTTCGCACAGAAATTTATTTTAAGTAGGAATAGGAGCAGACTAACTAGAGCAAATGCAGATGCTTATATTCGTCTTAAGACGATTAACCATAAGCCAGACTGTCTAAATTGACCTCACAAGTTTATCATCATAGAAGCCATTGATATCAAAGAGAACGATTATTAATAAGGTTCGTACAATTATGTTTGTTTTTAGAATGATAATAATTCTAATTTTTAATTTTTGTGTCTAAAATTTAAAATCGTACGGTATATTATATTCTTGATAAAATTTTTCTTATCGTTCACCAAAAAAAACTATTTGAAAATGAAAACACCACTGACCCGAAACGTCTTCTCAGTACTAATTTTGACCCAGAGTCAAAAAAGTTTGCCGACGCCTATTATAGGTATTATATTCAGAATATTTTTACACAGAATTAGAGTTTAGAACATACATATATATTATGTTCAGGTCTCCACTTATGACTTATAACTTTCATATTTATTATAATTATACAAATATTGAGTATCATTAAATAAAAACATTTGAATATATTATTTTGGTGAAAAATGAAAACTAAGTGTAAAGATGAATTTATTTTGCCTTATTTTTATATCAACTGAATATAAAAAAACATTCTTATATATTCTAAGTTTCATGGTAAATACAAGTGTCCAAATATGGGATGTAAAATTACACACACATCTTCTTTAACATCGAAAAAGGCATCAGCGTAGAGAGATCACGCCTAATTTTATTCTGAACTTGATCATTTCAATATGGTTTCACAATTAATTTTGAGATCGGAATTTAAAATATATTATATCACTGTTATCTTATAACGTAATATAGGTATTCACCAGGCAGTGGCGAGTCTTTGTCTCCTGGAGCGGACTTCCTTTTAAAAAACCTTAAAATTGTATTTAGATTATTTTATCTCTCAAGCAAACTAATCTTTGACTTCCTTCCAAAAAATATAGTTTCTAATGAATATGAATATAGATGAATATAGCATTTTATTATTCGACATTAGTGTTGATAATATGACTAGAAAACATCGCCATTAATTATTTTAAAAAATAGCTAATGATTAGTAAAACAATATTTATTGCTTTTGGTATGAGTGGGATTCCACTAGTCTGTTCATATGATCATAATAATTGGAAGCTATTATTTTCCACATATTTTTTTCTAATGCGTGGTTACCCTACCACGCAATACGCATAACTCTACCTGGAGCCACGTATTCAATAGTTTATAACGACCGCGGCAATACCTTATTCACATTGTTTTACAATGAGGCGTCCATTTCCAAAATTCGCCTTTATCGCTTTTTGCTCTTTTAAAAAAAAACGATATTGACTGTTTTTTTATCAGTGAAACTCTTATTTAAAGTTACTATTGTATACAGCATTATAATGATATATTCCATGATAATTAAAATTCATTTACACAAGTAATAAATGAATATAGAGAAAACAAAAAAAAATGTTAACTGAAGAACTGCTATGTAGCAAAGGCAAAACGAAAGATTACACATTATTTATTACAAATGAAATATAATTTAAATCATAACATCATCATCATCACACTATAAAATAATCATAAAAAACGTGAAATATTATTATAATTTTACATATTACGTTTAGTTAGTAATTCAGTTACGTGAATCAGTAATTCAGGGATGTTGAGACGTTTGTTGTGATATTTTTCATACAATTGCTGCCTATTCTCTGCAATGTTTTGTGATTAGTTTTGCTGTAATAATTAATCATCTTTTCCGGTTTTACAGGAATCTCAATTGGTAGTACTTTTGTATTCATAAGGCCTATCTTAGATGATATTTTTCTCAATACTTTTGTATACTTATACATCTATATTGTTTGCAACTTCTACTTTAACAATAATTTTTTTCAAAAGATTTCCCTCGTATTTTGAAATCTTAAATTTAAAGGATATTAATACCAAGCGTATTGACTTTTCAGTCTTTAACCTTAAAATATTTCCCCAAAGATTTCACCGTTGCTCGTTTCTCTATAATTGCAAAGTATTCTAATAGTCAAGCTAAAACTTCTTTTTTGCGGAGCTCCTTTTTTATTCGACCGAAAATTCGTTCTGGTGAGGTGATCACGATGGGGAGACACATTTAATTAACATTTTTGGTAGCAACTTTGAACAGCCAGTATCTAGGTCATAGCCGAGTTTTCGATCTGCCCATGCCACATATTGAAAAACAACTCTTGAAACTAAATCGAGTTAGGACATTAAGAGACGAAAATACATTTTTCGTTTTCTAGACAAATATAACTAACTGCACACAGACTCCCTTCCCTCCAGATATTATCTGCCATGTAGTGTAGGATGCCAGTAAATATAATATGATGTATCATTATGATCATGCATATAACAGATTTTGGAACTGTACATAGTAGTTTTAGGAACGAAATAAATTTATCGATCGACTCTTCTGAAATTAAATATTAAATTTTTTCCATAACATATTTTTTCGAAAAATGTAAATAACAACTTTTGGAACCAGGCGCCCAATAAAGTGTCGTAAAATACGATAAATTATATTGTTGCATTCAGTAAGCAGGTCTGACACGCCTTCCGTAAAAAATATGCGGATTAATTTTAAATAAAATGTTATTAGTTTTGATTAAAAATAATGCTGGCGCTACATCATGTTTGATTACCAAACAAATCTCTCTAAAAATTTCCCGGTAGGCGTGAGGTTAGCAATCTGCAGTATTTTTTAAAATCTGAAATGTTGGACTACGTGACTATTCGGTTGAGCAAATTGCCTGATTACGAATCTCGTGGGAAATGATCTGTCAAAAAATCATGTCTTCACTTTCATATACTCCACTTGCGAAGTGTACATTTAACATAGTCCACAGAAGTTTTGAAGTCCCTAAGAGGCAGCGATCCTTAGTTTGGGAAGCTCTGGTATAGTTCAATAATATTCGAAGAACGTTTTAAGTCCGTTGATTCTGTCAGTATCATTTAAATCCATTCTCAACTTTTGACTTCTCATCTCATTGAAAGCAGATTGTGTTTTATCAATAGTCATTGGGATTTGAAATGAATAAAAAAATATGCAATTTGAATAAGAAGCTGCACAAACATACAACAATAATAATTTCATAAATTACAAATCACATATGACAGATGAAGTCGAATATTATTTGCATTTTTCAATTATTTATACTTTATGAAAAAATGTTTTAAATAAGCTTTAAATAGCTGTAAAATGCAATATAGCATAGTAGTAAAAATATATATTATTGCAATAATTATGTATCTAATTGTGAAGCAAAAATATAGTAATTGGAAAAATTTGTAAAAAATCTCTGTGGAACTAATTATCTTAAAGATAGATCGTTATAAATTACGCCTTGGTCGCAAAAGAGAATAGATTTGGGCTAAAAAAGTTCGATTAATTGATGTGGCAACTCCGTTAATTAATAGTGATGTGCTTAACCAGTACTTTCGAGTACTCGTTTTTTTCCTCCTGCCTCTTTTTTTTTTTCCCTACCTCTTACCTAACTGAAACTATATGGAGCCCGCTTTCAGTGCTCTCAGTTTCCTGACTATTTCTATCTAGGGTGGGTACCAAGAAGTTCAGTTATTTTCCTTTCTCTCATGTAAGCTATCAGATATAAATCTTCTAAAATCTGCTATAAATATTTCAATGTTGAAGGCTTTTTCAGGGGAGAGCAATTAAGAAAAACCCCTCTTCCAAATATTTTCCTTCTTTTATAAGGGGTCAACAAATAAAAGGTTCGATTTCACTGAGGAAATCGTTCAAAATGTATCGGAGAGCTCACTACTCTTTTTAATTTTCTATGATTTGTACCTAGTAACTGCAAGGTTTACTCCTTTTCCTATTTTTGGCGAGCGAAGCACCCTATTCTTGAGTCCATCTCTCGTCCAGACATAGTTTGAAACTACCTAATATCTCTCTTAGGGGATCAATGCATTCTTCCACCTCTGACTCTAGGTTGAGAGGTAGATTGTCGACTCTGCCGGCCGCATCCGCATTAGTTAGAAAATAATGGGGGGGGGGGTCAGAGATGGGAAGGACGGAAAAGACCACGCCCACATCTGTCTCATAATTGAGTAGTCGTAGGTACCGGCTCTCTTTCTACGTAAGTAGCAGTATTGGGTACTTTTGTACTCACACACTTTTATAAATATTCATAATTAGGAATTTTATTTCCTCGTTCTTTTTCTTAAGTTTCCAGATTTTTGTTCTTGCTTTTTATTTTTTAGGTCTCACGCCTATGTTAAAATTTCTACTTTCGTACATTTGTTCAGATTTTTTTATGTATTTCAATTATTTTTGAAGAGTAGCTAATTTTGAAATGAGATTACCATTTTCAAAAGCAACCGGTTCTTTAAAACGTACTCATACTTTTACGAAAAAAATACTAAAGAAAAAAGTAAGTAATCATTAGTATTGAATACATTTCAAATTAAGTATTAGTTACTAGAATCGATTTAATTATGCACACCACTATTGATTGATCAATTACTGATTTTGACGTTTGGAACGCTATTTTTATAAGCTTTTATTTAGTTCTGCTTTCATTATATCCTAGAATTCATCTGAGAATTATTCCGATATAATTGTTCTGTTTATGATTATTTAAAGACAAAGAAAAAAAAATACAGTTTCATTATTTAAATCACTTATTTTGTGTTGAAAATGATTGTGCAACCTGGAGATGTTGTTTTACCGGGCGATGTGGTAACTGAAATTACAAATCTATCCTCAAAATTAAAAATTGTTTTAGGCCCTGGCCTGAAACGTGATCCTGATAAAATTCTGGCGTGCAAAGCGGGGGTTCTACGAAAGAAAGAGCCCAACACATTCTGGATAGAGAATCATCAAAGGAGATATGTACCTGTTCGTAGTGAAAATGTTGTGGGCATCGTAACCCAGAAATCTGGCGATATTTTTAAAGTTGATATTGGATCCAGTGAATCGGCATCACTATCTTATCTGGCGTTTGAAAATGCGACTAAGAAAAATAGACCAGAAGTCCAAATCGGCGATGCTATTTTTGCTAGACTTTTAGTAGCTAATAAAGATGTGGAACCCGAGTTGGTTTGTGTTGATTCTCATGGAAAGAAAGATAAACTTGGTGTGCTGACAGACGGTTTTGTTTTTACCTGCAGTCTAAATCTAATACGAAAAATCCTCAATAAGAAATGTCCTCTATTAGAACTATTGGCTAAAGAATATCCTTTTGAAATGGCAGCTGGAATGAACGGAAAGATTTGGATCAAAGCTCGCACCGTTAGAGCAACAATCGGAATCGGAAATGCAATACTTGCTTCTGAATTCCTCACAGAAAAAGAGCTAAAAAAAATGTGCAGTAATATTGCAGTCTTAGTGGCAGGATTGTTTTAAAACAATCTATAACTTTGATAATAAAACTATTTCTAACATAAATATATTGTTTTATTTGATAGCTGTTACACGTTTTCAATTGTGATTTCACCAATAGAAGATTGGGAATAATCTACTTATGACGCAGGTGATCTACGGAAGGGTCTGTAAAATCAAAAAACTGAGCATAGGGTTGCTAACATCACGCAAGCCAGAGTTTTGGGAACTTATTCCAAATCTACTTGCTTCTCGAAAGCCATATGTTATGTCATTTTTCACACTTATAATATCTTTTGCAAAATAAGTATTTTTCTATAATAATCTACTTACATAAAATATGTGTGATTCCTGTTAACCTATGGGGTCCTATGATCGCACATATACGGTTAGTACTTACCACGTAAAAAGGACTATGACCGTACATGTACGTTCGTGCGTAAAAACGGGTAACGTGTCCACATCTAATACACTATTTATTACTATGCATAGCATATATGGCCGCGCAGTTGATTCCCTTCCTAATATTTAGTAAATGTGTACCAAATGACACTAAAATATACAAAAAAAATTAAATATGCAATTTCTTAAAAAAGGTCAGGCCTCCCGTATAATACATCTATTTTTAATCCAGTACCATACTGGTTAATACATTACATTAATATGTTAATATAAATTGAATAAAGCTTTGATTACAAAAAAAGTCTGCGCTAATAGATTGCAGACTTAGCTACGATCAGTGCGTGGACTATTTCAGAACTGCTCTACGGTTCCACACTGGCACAGCTTAGAAATCCTTGGACTTAGCTTACAGAGCTGGTGAGTTGATTAAATTCAATATTTAATTTGGATTTTCAGTTTGATCACACATTATTACGGTAAAAATCTATCTCACAAATATGAATCTCAATCGTAACCTGACTGTTGAAAATTTATATTTAATTGTAATTCTGTGGGTTAATTCGCTGTGTTGACAGCTATTTAATCTGTAGAATTACAATTTAATATAATGTCTCCTTGGTAGCTCAGCATGCATGCTGGATTTCAAGAATACAGTGGAAGATCTGGATACCCGATGAATTAAGCTAACTGCTAGTTCTTGTGAAAAATCTGTCAAAATGGGTCTTGGGAATGCGGAGAACCATATGTTCAATTTCCGGAGTAGTCATCTTGACACCATTGAGATTAATATGCTCTACTTTTGGTGATTTGATTTGACTACTTTTGTGTAGGTGAGTGATGACAAGAAGTGTAAACATCTTCATAATTTGTGGATTCAATGAATGCTTAACAGTCTTCATTTTCCAAGAAGCTTTAACATTATGAGTGCATCACTCACTTTTTGAGTACATTTCAGCTATTTGGCTATTTCATTTTTTGACATTATAATACATTTGCAGTACTTAAATATTAATTTTGAATGTTGAGAGACTTGGATCATCTTCATTTTAAATCTGTAGAATTTGTATTCAAATAAAACAAAAATTAAAATTTAATTCAGTATATTTTTATGCTCAGGTAAAATTCACAAATTGAGGTAAGATTAAAATTATTGAAGGGATAGACAGGATTATAAGATGTCTCAATTAATTATAGTAATTTATATACAAAATCTAAGATATCTTACAATTCTGACAACATAAAATTGTAAAGGTACAAGTTTCAATTAACAATGTTACTTTAATGAATCTTTAAGTACAGAATATAATAAATAATAATATAAAATTAACTCTACTCTTGCGTTAATTGAAATTGCTATGTAGTGAAGCGATATAGATTAAACCATTTTTATATTTTTAACTGTCTATAGTCGAAATCAGAATCATCTGAAAAGTTTTGCACAAATTGTTTAAAGATGAAACCGTCATGTGAACTCATGAGCAATCAGGTTTAAAAAATACCATTTCCTAATACTTTTGTCATAGTTCTTACACACTGAATATATTTTGAATGTTCGAAAATTCCCCTGGTGGCCAAGAGGTTGGCGTAAATACTTCTGAGCCTGAGGTTGCAGATTTGTTTCCCACAACTGCTCTGGATTGGATGCTTAATAGGTTCAGCAATTGGCTGACAACCAATTTTAGTGAAAAAAAATCTGTCAAGATATGTCTTAGGAGATCTATATGCGCCATTTTTGGAGTGTAGACACACCATGTAGAACCATATGGAGCAGATTAGGTATTTTTTTTTTAAATATTGATTTTTATAGGTTCAAAAGTTTTTATCGGGGATTAAGAACCAAAGTTTCATGGATTTAATTTTGTGCCATGATTTGAGGAGTCAAGAGGAGAAGAATTCTAACATTGAATCCTAATACAGGATAGAATTGTAAACTTGTAGGTTTTAAGTCTAATTGAATAGCCGATGGCAATCAGCTAATTGTCAACTAAATTTCATAACATTAATTTACTTGTTGTTTTGAGTTCAAGTTTATAATTTTTTAATCGCAAGAATAAATTATATTCATTTGATAAGTAACGATAAATTCGGATAATTTCCATTTTGTTTTTAAATGGCATAATAATGGCACACAATTGACTAATGGCTAAAAATTTCTATGCAGAGTTGGAATTTAAATGTTTAGTTTAAAGCTGTAAATAAAATTGTTCATTTAAAGAAAATTTTGACACATCATTATCTTCTAGTGTTTTGGCTTTCAAATGTTCATTAGATTACATAAAGCAGTTGAAATATTAATCTTAGTGTGAATAAAATATCGAAGTTTACAGCTTTATAATTTAAAATTTTATAATTTTTTCTAACAGTTTCACATTTTAACAATATACATTAATCAATTTTATTATTTTTAAGCCAATCGTGAAGTGAAGAAAAAGACAATTAGCCTTATAAAACTATTACAAATATTCAATTCACAAGAAAAGGTTGCTAGTCTATATATACAATCATTACTAGCCAAAAGAAACTCTTTTAATCATTCATCAGTCATAAATATTTATAGATCTTTAAGTTTTATTTTCCTGCAGGAATGAATTTTAGACACTTCAATTACCAAAACATAAAAAGCAATCAAAATTAGCTCTCATAATACACAATTCTGATAAAAGCTTGTAATTACAAACTATTTTTGTTACATTCTATGATTAATTATCCAAACATAATTTTTTGGTTACAAACCAAAATGACCACATTTGAGATGATTAAGTGAGATTGATTTCAAAAAGCAATATGTGAGGTCTTTATATGCTGGATTATAAACTCTGATATCAGATTCGACATATCTTTTGCAAGAGTTAAGGAGTCTAGACGCCATCTACAAGTTAAGATAAGATATTGGATCATTACACTGATATATAACCATAGTTAAAGATGTAGAACAATTTCAAATTAATTTGAGTTTATTGAAATTTTTGAAAAAACCAATTAAAATAAAAATTATTAATAAAATAAGGTTGCAATTGCCTGCAGCATATTTAAAAAATAATAAAAAGACAGCATTGACAAGGCTCGCTATATGTCTTCTGTGAGAAATGGCTAAAAATACAATAAACCTACTAAAGGCTTCCTATTACTAATATTGGTAAAAAATAAAAAAAATTGAAGCATTTATCGGTAATGTAGTCAATTGAAGTATGAAAGATTCTACCTGTAATATTTTAATTTTTTTTCACTGGGGAAACATGTTCATTTGTTTACTGAAATCTGATTTATCTATTGATAGATTTATTGTAATGACTTCACATTTCATAAGAATTACTTAAATAAATAAAGTAGCATCACAGCAAAATTTATTTATATTAATTAATCTCACTTAAAAGTTTGCGTTTGAAGCTTAAACTTACAAACGTTTCACTGTAATTGATCTTTTTTAGATTAAAAGTTACAGGACACGGACACGCCTTCATTCAAAGTAAGTTTTCGATTGTATTACTAAATAAAAAAACATGTCTCGCTAATATTATTATTATAATAATACTTCAATATTTACAAAAAAATAAAACATTAGCATAAACATATGTTTATAAAATCAAACCAATAACACAAAAGAATTAACAAGAAATTTTTTGAAGAACCCGAGCCTCGCGAGATATTTTTTGCAATTGATTTTGATTATTTAGTTTAGTCAAATATTACTTTTGATTCACAATTCTCAGTGATGTTTTCACCAAAGAATGCAACTGGATACAATAATATGATTGATAATGTTAAAATAAAAATAAAGAAGAATGAAATCATTTGAATAATCCTTAACTCGTAGATATGCAAAAACAAATTCACCAAACAGCAAAAGCGTATAACGGTAATTATTTTAATTTTACAATGGTGATAGTCACAATATTTTTACTCTGTTTGTGATTGTATCTTTAACTCCATTTAATCCGAAATTATCAATAATAAATTCACTTTACTTGTCGACAATATATTTGAAGTCTTAAATGTTTCTTTGGTTGCATAGTAATAAAAAAATAAATAATGATATTATAATCAATCAACAGGTGTCCAAATAATTTTGCTACAAATTTTACAATCCTTTTACTTAACAACGAATGTGTCAATCAAATCGCGCATTCGAAGAAAAACTAATCTATTATATTATATTTTATCATTAGTTATTTACACAAACTAATTGGTATGTTTTTTTTTTTGTTTACTTTTATATGCTGACACATATTTGCAAAAATATATTTATTTTGTATTTATTCACGAAATTGTTCTCTTGTAGCGTGGTACATTAGAATAAGATAATTTATTATATATAAATTATAGTTTTATAGTGTAAATTAGGTGTTTATGTGTAAGACATTGTAGCATTATTCTTCAATTTGTTGTACTAATTTCCAATTGAACTGCATTGCAATGAGTTGTGAAAGCAAACTGTTGATCAAATTGTCAATCTGTATATTAAAGAACCATAAATGATGGTAATTATTTTTAATTCAAATATAATATGACGTATTATGGATATTTTAGCCATAGATCGATATATAATGATTTGTAATGAATAAAGAATAATGTTACATCATGTCTCATAAATCACTGGGTTTATATGTATAGGTTTTTTCTTTATTTATCACAAAACTGGAAAATGACACTCTAGCCAAACTATGTTTACATAAAATGCAATTTATTTTGTTCCTGGATTAACTGAGTTATATAATATACACGTGTTTAGAATGAATAGCACACTTGTATGAATTTGTACAAACCAATACAGATACCTTTCAATTAAAATGTTCTATTGTGAAAAATATATAAACCATCAGTTGTAATTAAATAACTTGTCAAGCATCAAAGCACTTCGAACAATAATTTATTTTATACATACTTCCAGCCATTTGACAGCCAGTACCAAATTTGATCGGTATAAGATGTTTCTTTTTACCATTTCACATTTTAGCCACTTATCCTTTTTAAATACGAAGAACTGCAGACAATTGGATTATGCTGTAGTATAAATAAATAGATTCTGTATTGGCCTGATTACCTCATACTAAATAATTAGGATAGAGAAAAAATACATTGAAAATCAACAATATATATATAATTAATATGCAAATGCATTTTTCTTAAATAGTATCTCTATAGAAATGGACTAGTATTTACAATATTTATTTACTATATTTTTAAGCCAAGGTTTTTTGGAAGCCAATATAATTTAGGAAACATAAGAAAATTGATAAATAAACGAAGAGTAAAAAGATGAATATTTTTATACCTTGATTCATTTATTATTATTGATAACATTTTGTCGTCACATTGACTAATTAATGATTTTTATTTTTAATTCACTATGAAAAATATAATAATTTGTAATCAATAAATAATTATGATTTCCTACGTAATTTATTTCTATTAATCTAATTTAACTTTGTTTCACATTTGGAGTTAAATTTTTCAATACGGAGCTTTATGACTCTCGAATAATTTGATTTGACTAAAAATAAGTTAAAAAAAATGTACAGTAATAAAAGTCATTGAGCAGGATAGAATTTTAGCAAATGCTTATAAATGATATTTTTTTTACATATAAGCAAAAGCAAATGTATTTTTAAATAAATACTTTTTTACTCAATATTGATTATTTATTTTAATTTTGACAATGTCACCCCCTAGATTCATATGAATGAATAATTTTTAGATGAAAGCTATCTCTAACATATTTAAATGTCATATAAGTGGACAATTTAGTACAATGATATTGTAGAACTTTGTTAATTTCATGAGTTGAGAAATGAACACAAAATAATTATACATAAAGGCAACCTACAAATATACTGAGAAATGTTTTCGGTGCCTTAACGCAATCAAACGTGCCACATATCATAAACTGTTAGCCAGTGAAGTGCACACACAAATCACATTTTTTTGAAAAGTATTTTTTAAATATGAATATTATTTAGAGCATTAGAGAAGAAATGGATCAAGTCAAATGATTAAAGATTATTTTAGTGCTAACTGAATAAACAACTATAACATTTACGTTGAATACTATTTTTCTTTATAACAATTAACGAATATCTCCTTCGATTCAATACTTACTTTTAATATCGTTGTCAATGACTAGAGATTGGTATTCATTAAACTTATATAAAATAATTGCTCAAAATCACAAATATGTATTAAAGTTTGATATAACAAAGTTCTACTATTCAATGTTTAATAGAAACTTGAAATAATGAGTCCATAAGATAATGATTTTTTTACACATTAAATACTAAAATAATAGATAAAAATAAAATAAATTTCAAATATATAAAAAGTCAAATAAATTTCAGTCGTGGTATTTTGTTATTTTTATAAGAGTTATGTAATAAAAATTGCATTACAATTGAGACAAAGGCAGTAGCAAAAGAAAATAAGAAATCTAACCAGATTAAGACAATCGTTAATTATACCTAATTCTTGGTCGAAATAAAATAGCATATCGTCTATTTGCATACATTTTTTATATTCAAATAACGAATCTGCTGGATTAATTAATACTTTATTCACTCACTCATTCAATAAAGAACCAAATAACTCATTGATGAAAAATTAAAAGAAACCATAAATTAAAATATTTGAAATTCTCACAATAATGGAAAAAAAATGATGGTTTTCAAATTAATTTAAAATGTATTGTTCCCATTTCACTTCTCAGCCAATTCTCGTGAAATTTTTTATCTAGATAAATCTTCATAGTTCGAAGATTGATATACTCCCTTATAATCTTCACACTGTTGAAATCCACAAGCTCCGCTTTCGGAGCGGACATGGGAAACATTTTTATAATGAAACAATACTAAATATTATGGTGATCCGTTAAATTATTATTTTATAAGACTCATTATTTGAAATAAAAAAAATGTTATAACATCTGAAATACATACATATAGCACGGAGGTTATAAAAAAATAACTTAAAAAACGGACTCTGCTGATCTCGAAAGGTGAACAGGATGTGAGGGGGATCTTGCTAATCGCTTCCTCGGGAGTTTCTCCAGAGTGCTGAGTAACCGACCAAAGTCTGGTCGTTCCGTCACCCGGTATGACCAACACAGCATCAGAATGTCCTGTAAAAATTTCACATTCACTATGACCATTTCCAACAATTATTCAAATTATTTGTTTTAGACAGCATTTTAGATAAATTTTATTTTAAAGGTAAACATTATAAGAAATATACAATAGAGACAAATTTTAACTTACAAAAATGTGCCATTAAGAGTTTTTTTTATTTATCATCATGGTTTGATTATAATATATTGTAATTTAACAGTAAAGAGACCATGCATATTCTATTTTATGCCGATTAAGGTTTTCAAAACTGCTTTTCGGACACTTCTGGCACTTTAAGGGAACATTCATTATCTCACGTTACATGCCCACAGAATCGGTATGGGGATATGGCAAATGACAAAAAGTAATACAAGTGCAATAATATGATAGCTACTACTGAAACATAAGTAATAATTCAAACATGCATATTGTTAGTCGAATGCAGTCTCACATAAATAAAAAGCTGGACTTATGTTTACAATTGATTTTGTTTAATATTGATTCTGTATACCTTGACATCTCTGGACGCTTGCAAGTTGGCGAGTGTTTGTTTGACTCCTTTTCCAACCTGCCAGATGACTGCTTCGGGAGGCTGACCTTTGAAAGGCCATTCACCACAAAGTAGTTCATACCAAACCGTTCTGAAAAGTATGAATATGAAAATTAAGTCAACATAACTAACTAACTGAACCTCACGAGGTGCCATTTTCTTATATGTTGAATTAAATAACAATCATATATATTTTTGTGATCTGTCCACATTCAATATAAAAGTAATTTATATAACAATATTGATTAGCCCTTAATAACATAAAAATGACACTCACCCAAAAGCGTAAACGTCAGAGGCCTTGGAAAAGGGCAGATCGTCGGCATGTCGGGCCTGGCGTGGCCGGAGTCCTCTGACTAGTTCAGGGGCCAAATAGCACAACCAGCCAGCAGGGATTCCGAGGGAATCACCAGCACTATTTCCAAAGCACAATTTGGTAACGCTAAAGAGACCAAAGTCTGTGATGACCACTTTGCCATTCTCCAAGAAGATGTTCTTACTCTTGAGGTCCTTGTGGACAATGCCCCTCGCATGTAGATAGCCCATACCCTGCGAGATCTGCTGTGCAATCACTGTTGTTTTATTCATGTTAAACTTATCCTTGCGCAGGTGGATGTGAGTATGTAATGTCATACCCTTGCATAATGAGGTCACGATGGCTAATTTGGGAGGCTTCATGCAAGCACCCATAAAAAGCACCAAATTTTCATGGCGGGTCTTGCGGAAGGTGGCTACCTCCAATTTGAAACTCTCCAAAGCTTCTTCATTGTCTACATCGTGAATATTAAGTTGTTTGACAGCAACATCACCGTGCCACGAGCCACGATAAACAGTACCAAATCTTCCCGTGCCCACTGGATCGCCCACAGCTAATTCATCATATGGTATGTCCCACTCTTTCATGGAGAGACTGTTCTGACGTGGCCATTTGCCCGATTCCTCTCTGAGCAAAGGTGAAGGATCTCCATCAGCCGAGTCAGACCGTCCACCTCTTCCGCCTCTTCCACTACCCTGTCGGCTGTTTCCAGGTGTCCGGTCAGGATCATCATCTGTTGATCCACCTGGTGATGCACCTCGGTCACCTGAGGGTCCATTACCAGTAGCCGTCCATGGTTTCTTAACATCTGTTGATTGAAAATTAATATTTTAGTCTTAAAAATTAATCTAAAAATAATAATAACACATGTTATGAAAGACTTAATATTCCAATGTTGCCCAGTTGTGAATGCATCGTAAAATGTATAGCAGTGGCGCGGTCCTCGACTCTTATATGATACATGATTGGTTCCTAAAATATTTATTTATATTTTTATTCATGTTACTATGAGTTATATATATTTAATGATATATAATAAACATAATAAGAAGATTTCTAATTTATATACCAGGAAAATGAAATTGTTGTCTGAGATGTGAAGCCGGGGGGCAAACAGGTGGAGGTGGTGGAGGGCCATGAGAGTTATGGGGCGTCCGAGGTGTGTGTGGGGTTTGTGGCACTCCACTGTTAGGGGGTACCCCTGCATTAGAATTGGACTGAGCACCACTAGCCAACAGTGCAGGGGATGAGGGCGTGGAGCTGTTGCACGACGAGGTGTTGGAACTTGAATCTGGACCCTGTGGATTAAACTTTTGTTCAATTTTGTTTAGTACTCATTATTTATCAAAAAGGGAAATGACAGATATATAGCTGGTTTATACAAGAGAAAAAATCAAATTAACCATTGAATTACATGAATCTGCCCCAAATGTGAAGCATAAGGATCTCCATAATTTGAAGATTTTATCTTAATTGGTTGTTGGCTAATTATTGTTAAGCTCATCAGGCATCCAGTCTTGAATTTTTTTACACTATGCAGCTACAGGATTTCAGCCATTGACTTACAGTGATTTCTTCTTTTCTTGGAAATGTGATTTAAAGCAGCTAAAGCTATGTTATATAAATAAATTAAATGAGATATAAATATTTTATTTGCTAGACATAATGAAATGTGACATGTGAATGCAACAAGCATTATAAGCTGTCTAAACCAATTGGACTTGTATAGTTATTATTAATTAATTAAATTTCATGCTTTTAACTAAACATGAGTCTAAACTAAGTCATGTGTCGGTGTATACCTTTAAACAGTGCACTGTCACAGCTGATAATAATAAATTAACATAGAATTTGTTCGAAAGTTTGCAAACAAAACATTTATGGTCATACATCACCATGATTTGCGATAAATTGTTAATAAGGAAATGGTTAATTTAAAAAGCAATCGTACCGTAAAAGAAGGAACGTTGGCATTGATCTGATGAGGATGAGATCTCTTGCGGGTGCGGTACGCAAGCGATGAAAGAATACCTCCGCCACCTGTAGTGTGCTGTGGACTCCTTCCTGATGATGGAGAATTGTTGGCCAGAAATACTGAACCTGGAAAGTTTTATATAGCGGTATTTAATCATCGAATATAAAAGCTTGCTAGTGCATTGCAAAAATACTCTTTGAGGCATTATAAACTATTGTTCTGATACTTTGAATATTATTATTCAGTCTTGAATATTACAGTGAACGAGCTTATTAACTATAATGTCAACAATATTACATAATACTAGGTAAAAATCATTTATGTTATCTACATATTTTGATAAAAAAAGTATTACAAGCTTTAACGATTTGACAAGTAAAGGGGTAGATCGCTGTCTTTAAAATTGGATCGTGAAAAATGTTAATTACCGGAATCTGAATGAACTGTTCTTTTGAATTCATCAACAAATGCAGGTGGAAGACCACAAGATGGTGGCACTCTTATTTCACAATCCCTGAAAATAAGAAATGAAATCATGTTAATTATGTAATATTTCTTAATACTTAAATTACTATTTTCCATTGAAGAACTAAGAGATAGAAATTTTTTTCTCACCTGTGACATTTATACTTGCACTCCTTGCACTTGAGGCCGGCCCCGAGAAACATTTGCTTGTCGCAGTAGTCGCAGGTCGCAATCATTTTAAAGGTCTTGGTGAAACGGTGCGCAATGTAATGACCCATACCTCTCGACACAGTAGGAGTACGTGGGGAACGGGGCACCGGAAGATTACATGCTAAAAATTATACAATTAATAAAAGTTTATTTGGTCCTGATAAAATGCAATTTGATCCTACATATTTTTTTTATTCAACACGAAGCAAGGAACACGTTAAAATAACATAAAAAGATTTGTATTTTTACATAATAAAACAAAAAATAGTGGTTGCTATTCCATATTCCCTGGATTCAAATTATATAGATAAGCTAGAAAATAACTCCTGTAGTTAAACAAAACTAGTAGTTTTTAAATATCACCTGTGTAAAAAGTATTCTTAAATGTCTCATCATTATCTGCATTCTGATAGTTGTGATGCATTGGTGGACCAGGCATACGATAAGGAGGTGATCTAATGGGAGAGGAGGGAGCAAGAGGTGAACTCGGGACCCCCGGCTCTGTAGCAAGACGCGCTCTGCCTTGAACAGTACTTTCCCTGCAGACAAAAACATACATAAATAAAAAAAAAACAGTGAAATAGGTAAGTGACTCATGCCATTGATTTTGTTATTATACATTCTTAGCAATATGTATTTATGGAAAAATATTGAATTAGATATGACGAAATATTCTATATGTCTTGACATAGTTGGTTCAATGTAAACCTTAATATATCTAAATTAGTCTGTATACCTTTACACTGAATAAATGAATGTGGAAACAGTTTGTTGGCCTTCGTACATTATATACATATATTTTTATAGCGATGGGTTAATTTGCATCTGAGTGCAATATGCATCCATAATAGATGAAGCAGTCTTTGGTATAGTCTATTTTTATATCTGATCACCTACAGAACACATGACTACCGCAATGTGACTAATTCAATCAATACTCACGCAGCAGAAGGCTGTCCACCCTCTGGAGTATTTTCCTCTCCGTCCAGTTTTAATCCAAGCTGAGACTCATGAGACTTTGACTTGGTAAGGGGTGGGGCTTCTCCTAGTAGTACGGGTGGTGGCAAACCAGTCTGGTGCTTGCGACAGGCTGGTGGTGTTGTTGGGAACTTGACTCCCGCTGATGATATGATAAAGGAAAAAACTTTATAAAAGTCAATATATTATTATTAATGTAACTATGCAGTTATAGAAAAACATAAGTTGGTGACTTGTTTTGATATCCTTACAATTTACTGATAGATTCAAAACATACCACCACACATTTGGCATGGAGTAGCAAAATTGCTTTATCTTTTTCCACTGGACTGTGCAGACATCAGATGTGTTGTTGAATTAAAACAATGATCGTAACATATTTGAGATCCATGGATTTAACATTAATATTAAAAAAAAAAAATACACATATACAGCTGACTCTCAATATATGGTAATTTTTTTTAGTCAATTTCCCACATAAATATACATATTATAATACTCTTACTCAATGTAAATCAAAGACGAAAGTCGTCTATGACTTCAATGATCAATGGTAGATAACTAAGATAATTGTATGTATAAAAAGAAATTTTGCAACGATATACTGAGTTTTAATTATTAAAAATGAGAAAATTACAATTATAATTTAAGTTTTCTTTATTTATCATAGTTAATTCGCTGCCCGGATAAACCAACTCGTGTAAATCAAGAGTCAACTGTAATTACATCAAACAATTAATTACAAACCTGAAAAGAAACAGTTATGTTCGAAAATCTTTATGATCATAGAAAATTGTAAATTGTCTATTTGGTCAATGCTCCATCCGTACTCAGTTGTTCTCTCATGGAGATTGTAGCATGTTTTATATTTATATTTATTTTGTTTAGCTTAAATAAATTAAAATTTCCATGACAATTATTTGGAGGATAATTTTTTTCGCAGAAATGAATTGGGCTTTTCTCATTACTACTCAATTATGGTTATAGATTAAATAAAATTTAATCATTGTAATTAGTTATTGAAGTAAAATAAATACAATGATATAATGCAGGAAACTCTTTGGTTATAAAATATTAATGAAATTATTAAAAAAAAAATAGATGTAAGTAGTACAACAATAAGATTCTAGTGAATTTATCTTTACTGAACAAATGTATGTCATAATAAAGCATAATTGCAAAACAAAGATTCCAGTACCAGCAATAATTTTTTAAAAATAATATCTTAAATGAGTTCCTTTCATAATATTTTATTTCCTAGATAAGTTATTATTACACAAAATCAGGACATAAATAAATTAGGCCAACAATTGTGGGAAAAGGAATTCATAGGATGATAAAATGGAAATCTTGTAGGATAAGGATCCAAGCAAATAAAAGACAAGAATAGTGAACAGGGGTTAGTGCATACCACATACAATAATATTATATACAATTAAATATTTTAGAATTGATAGTAAGAGAACATTTAATGTCAAATAGGATTCATTCAATTACTTTGCGTCCCACAAAGAATATGGTATTTAGTTTAATCATGCTGAAAATATTTGCGGATTGTGTTTCCTTTTACACCGTATAATTGCTTTTTCTACTAAAAATACTTTGAATGTATTTTATATTCAAAATAGCTCTTGAATGATTTGTAGAAAATTGTCAGGCTTTTATTTTATATAAACTAATTATTTGCAGGTAGCAAAGATATACAAGATTTGAACAAAAAATGTGGAATTTTCGTTTAAAAATAAAATTAAAATAATAACCATAGCATCATCTTCAACGTTTTCACGGCCCTCATGGAAAGGTTTGTAACACTTGGAAATGCTTATTTTATTCATAGAAAACTTGATAAAAGCAAAATTTCTAATACAGTGCTGCACTTTAATCCATTCTTAAAGCAAAATTGAATGTATATTCTTGTTAATTTTTTTTTTCCACGAGTAAAAAATCAATTTTGAAATCCAAAAATAAAATAAGGATTTAATAAGGCTATTAATGATAGAGAATGCCAGGGACAAGTGTATCAACACAACAACAGAAAAATTGGCAACAATTGGATTAGCTAGGAAAATTTTTAAATTCCGCATATGCTTTGATTTGATCATGTATACTATCAACAATATATCCATTTTGAAGTTTGCTGATATAAACCAGAGTGAAAATTGTTGAAAAAACAAGGAAAGATATCTTAGTCACAATAAAATATAATGTGAATGATATATTTCCAGGTTATTGATATGTTTATTATTCATGATTTTGACTCAAGGTTTTATTACAAACAATATACGAAAGGACACTACTTTTAAATGGTAGCCGCTGTTTTGTGTAATATAATTCTACAATAGGAAATTAATTATGTGGTGAAACTATAGTACCTTGGCAAAGCTTTATAGTAGGTATTCCATCTAGATTATAAAAATGTAATGCACAGGAAGGATGTCAAAATAAACTTTCACCAAACTACAAAAAAAAAAAAAATGGGAGAGAAATATAAAAAAACATCAATTATTGTAGAACAAGCTATAATGGAAATATGAAAATAATAATTCTGAATGAACAACATTACGGTTAGAATATGTTATTTTTATGATTATGTAAATTAAGTGACATTTTTCCTCTCAATGCAGGATTTTTTTTCGATGCAAATGCAATTATTTTATTTCCATTGAAGGACATAACGGATTTTAAATTTCATGCGTTGCACATACATACTCCATAGATAATTGTTTGGTGGAATTTTCAAAATGGTGACGACATACATCCACACTTAAATTAGGGTAATAATTCATTATAAGAAATCACAATATGAAGAACAAAAGCACTTTACAAGATGGCTGTTACAATGCAACATATGTGTTTTTATTTTAGTTTAAAAAATAAAATATGTATGTTGCTATGTCAGTTATTCTAAATCGAGCACTTGCATTGTTAACATGTTAGTGCTTAAGCTAACAATTTCAAAGACTACCCATTTTTGTTAAATAATACAAATATAAATATAGATGCGATATTTGTAATCAAGATTCTACCAGTGCATTAATTAGCACTATAGTTATTTTTTATATAGGAGTTAAAAAAAATAAATAAATTGTTTGCTCTTCTGAACAGCTGCATCC
>JAGVSQ010002230.1:0-25487 GCA_022683975.1 Rhyacophila evoluta | reverse complement strand
ATTTAAAATCAATTTCCATCAAGCACCATCAGTCGAAAATATTAATTAAAAAATACTTAGTTAATAGTTGCATTCAAACGAAAAAATAAC
The DNA here is from genome assembly GCA_022683975.1 of Rhyacophila evoluta. NCBI lineage: Eukaryota > Metazoa > Arthropoda > Insecta > Trichoptera > Rhyacophilidae > Rhyacophila > Rhyacophila evoluta. The sequence goes on along the minus strand of JAGVSQ010002230.1, from coordinate 25,397 downwards.
AATGTTCCTTTTTTTCATAAAATTGGTACTTTTCGTATATTTTATGTTTTTTTAGTAGAAAAATTAAGCCGAACCCTTATTTATAGGCCTACTACATGGATAGAGAGGATGTCAGTCTACCTGGACTGCACAATTATTTTAAAAAGGCTTCTCACGAGGAAAGAGAGCACGCAATGAAATTTTTAACCTATCAAAACAAAAGAGGTGGCAGTATTATTTTAACAGATATATCAACCCCTGCGAGAAAGGAATGGGGAAGTGCTGAAGATGCTATGACAGCCGCACTGAACTTGGAAAGGGAAGTAAATGAGGTGATTATTTTATAACAACAAAATTATAAATTGAAATCAATACAATACCGCGACTGTAAAATTGAGAGTGCTGCCAATGTCATCATAGATTTGAGGTCATATGATCGAAAAGCGCAAATAAATAAATTTTTAAGAGTAGGTACATATTTAAAATTGTTTTGTTTAATCTTCTGTTTCTTTGTGTACTATATCTATAACTAAATGTTGGCTATGAAAGGATTTTTATTAGGAGTGACGGCTATACCTAATAGTGAGTTAATGCAATATCATCAATCATTTGCCTTACCTTTATATTTGTGTCATGCTACACTTCTTCAGACCTAATAAAATTAGTAGTTAATACTTCTTTAGTAATTGTTTTTTGTATAAGAACTAGTTGAAATATATTTTCATACTTTCAGCTAGTATTAATCTACTACATTTAAAAAATATATTATTATTGATACAACTGTACTATATTTTTCAAAACAATAATTGAATATTGTTTACTCTCGTAACCTGAATAGGAAAGGTAAAAATTATACACTTACATTCTAAGAAAAAAATGATCACAGACAATACAATATTAATACCGCTGGATTACAGTTTCCTATTTTATATGCTAATTTAGTGACACTAGTAAATATATTTAGTTAATTTAGATTTATTCGATGGATAATTTATGTTATTGAATTTAAAGAGATAAATTTCTATATTATAAGTATTTAATTCATATTATTATTGTATTTTTTAACTAAGCAATTCGTTATACACATAACTGTTTTTTTTAAATACTGCACAATTTCTATCTCAATAGAAATAAGTTAATCATTATCATAGATTATTAAGACAGAGTATTAGTGTGGGAACTCTTTTTAAAATTATTACCCGGGATTTTCTTATGCATTCAGGTACTCACTGAAAACATTTTTTTAGTCAATAATAAACTGACCACTGTGAGATGAATCTCAAATCAGAAACAGCTGTAAAACTTGCATATTAATGATTACAGCTCTAGCCAAAATTAGCTATAATAAATGCACATTAACTTAACTTACAATCTAGATTATATATCCCCAAAGTTGGTTCCGGGGCCTTCTAGGGGTGGATTCAGAAGTATTATTTGAATGTGTTTAGACGGCCCAAGACTCGGTAACTTTTTTACTAATAATTGCATTACAATACTCGAGTTAAAAAAAACGAGAAACCTTGATTTACAAGAAATATATCATATTAATAATAAATGGCGGTAGGCCGAAAAATATCGGGAATATATGATCTAGATTCTAGACATATTGACATCCTGTGAAGCACACGCGTCAAGCCTTCCTAAAATAATTAAAAATTGATAAAAATTTTAACACTCTTCTTTCAGAGTTTATTGAAGATTCATCAAATTGCTACAGACAATGGCGATGCCCACCTTTGTGATTTCTTGGAGTCAGAATTTCTACAAGAGCAAGTTGAGTCGATAAAAGAAATAGCAGACCATGTAACAAATTTAAAACGAGTTGGTGAAGGTCTCGGAGTATATTTATTCGATAAGAATATCGATAAGGATGATAATGAATAAACATCTTTATTATAACATTTTTAAAGATACATCAAATTAATAGTTTAGTACAGATTCAATGATTTTGTTTAATTAAACGATATTTTGCTTAGTTTTTTCCTAGTATCAGAATTAATTTATTAATTTAAGAATACTATTCAGTCAATTATAATATTGTATGCTGTTAAAGAATATATATTTAAAATAAAAGATAAACATTATTTTACACCACTATTATTTAATTTTATTATATTTTATACCTAAGAGAATAAATTAATTTTATTGTTTAGTGGATATTTTTTTATGAGATTCTTATCAAAAATATATAACATTGCATGATTGGTATTAAATGATTTAAGAGTTTGAATTAATGTTACTAAAGATCTTGTGGACGCTACTTGATCTCTCAAAATTTGTGTTGTAATAAAATCAATACAATGGTGATCTTCATAGGATTGGGCTACTTTAATAATATTTTCTGAACTCTGAAATTGAAAACAGCAGTAAAAATAAAAAAATCATATTTCAACCTATTTTATGAAACTACTATGAAATTTTTAATGGAAGTCACCCAAAATATTATAGTAATAGAAACTATTATCGATAAAAAATAAAGAATTAGAATCTTATTTTTATATAATAGATATTTAAATCTAATACATATTTATTTTTACCATGTCCTTTGCGAATATAAGGTATATAGATCCTTATAGTGTGAAGACTTATCTCCACTCACTGTCTATCTAAAGCTAAAAAATAATTATAACCCTTTGGGCATCCAATTGTTGAGTTTTTAAATATCCTTATGCGATCATTTTAGTCTATTACTAAAGCGTTTTTTGACGCAATTATGAATACCACAACTTACATCTGTATGATTGCATTCTAATTCAAGTGCTTGTTGAAAATATTCTGGCATACAAGTTGATTTTAACATAGATGGTGGGTCAATTGTATCCAACATTACATTTCCTCCTCTAAGTAGCTGATACTGAACAAGTAATATGACATGACGCAGTTCATCTTTATGTAGTGACATAAAATAATTAAAGCATCCTTGACGAGACACATCTGATCTTCCAAAATAACTAGCTACTGCCAAATAGTGTTGGCTTGCATGCTGTTCAATATTAATTTGTTTATTCATTACCGATTCTAGTTCACGATGGTAAATTGGTTTCATTGTATGTAAGCCTTTTGATAATATTGATTTACTAGAATAATTGGTAATAAGTCTCATTATAGGACACTGGAATATTTTTTTCGAATTGTGAAGAAATGTGATGTTTCTCATTTCTGTAAAGAATATTTTCCAATAACATTTATAGTAATTATTTATTGAAGAAAAATGCTAGTAATGCTAATGAGATTTCTTGGGTAACGATATTAAAATACATAAACAAATAAAATAATAAATGTATGAATAATTTCAAAAAAAGAACATTGCATCATTGTTTGAAATTTCAGCAAAGATAATATTAATTTAGGTATTCATGACGGGAAGAAATATTCCCTCGTACGAAAACTGTCTTGTCATTTTTTTTGTGCTCATCATATTATAAATATATTTATTTATTTGTACTATGATACATTTAAAAAATATTACATACACGTAATATGTGGGTGCTTAATAATATGTATATATGGTTAATGTAATAATTTCAAAATAACCAATGATGTAAATTATTTATTTTATATAATGTCAATAACAACAATATGCAATTATTAAATATTTCATAATTATTTGTAAAAAAAAGGCTACGTAAAACAAGTGATATTTTTTTTTTTAGATAAATTGGCCTGCAAATCATATATATTTTATTTAACTGAATTTAAAAGTAGTTGATTTTTCTTATAGTATTTATTATATTACACACAAATTAATACCAAACCATCATAACTTCCAGTAATTAATATGAATTCTGTTATGGGGTTTTACTATGACAAGTTTCATCTGTTAAAATATTTTCAATTTTACGAACCTTGTGTTTCTTTGACGTTAAAATAATTAATTAACCATTCATTTGATACTTACTTGGAAATTTTAAGATATTATCTATGAAATATTGCTGTGCTATAATGTCGATGGTAATTTTGTGCTGTCATTTTTGCCATTGATTATCGTGCTACATATTTATGTATGTGCGTATTACTAGTAGAATCTTGTTTATACTCTGTTTACTAGTGATTTCGTTTAAACTTTCAAACACAACAAAAATCTCAAGCGTTTAAATGGATTAATATTTACGACCACGAACAGGGTGTTCACGGATATTTTATCATACAATTTAATACTTCGTTACTAAATTACTGTCACAATGGATGTTGATGGAGGAGCTCTTAATACGCAGCCTAACGATTTAGAACAAAGCCTAATGCAAGAATTTAGTAGAATGGGAACGAGGGATAGAGATGAATTAGTTAGCCAAATGCGAAAACTTTTAGGTCCCAACCTTAATTATACAACAGCCTCGTTCTTTCTGGATATGAATGATTGGTGAGTAAAAAGTGACTTCACATTCTTTGAAGCAGAAATGATTATTTGCAATGTTCATGAATTTTTAGAAAAGTGTTAAAGCATATATTCTGACGTGTGTAACTATTATTAACTTGCACGCAGTTTTATGTATTTAAATATATGTTCGAAATTCAAACATTTTATATTTTTATTGAAAAAAGAAGTAATATAAATGTATTTTCAATAACAATAACAATTTATAGTAAAATGTTCAAGAACCCTTACTCTATCTATACTTATAAATTACTGATAAAATAAAAGTCATTGTTAGTACTTATCTACCTACTTCTGTGATTCATACTTTTACTCACAATGGTTTTTTATTGACATACTCGTCAATTGATTATATTTTATAATTTGATGACAATAACTGAATTTTACATTACTAAGATTATTAATTAATTGGGGTTATCATATTCACATTCTCTGATAGCTTTTTCGGTGTAATTCAAAATCTTCTAGGTCTATGTTCTTTGTATGAACTTTTATCCTGATAATTTCAGCAGTTTGTTTAATTTTACTACTGATAATTAAGCTATATAACATATGAATTGTATGACCTATATTTCTATTTCTGTTTTATACATAATTGTAAAAATAAGTCTTTATAATTTATACAGCCATATACTCCATTTTTGTAGTTTACATAATGGACCTTAAGCTTTCGGTTACGGTTTATACAGTTAAAGGTTTTGTTTTTATATCTATCGTGTCTTGTTGATTCTTAGGACAGCAATTTCCTGTCCTCTTATAAATTGTAAACATTCAATTAGTTTATTTTTTAAATTATTTAGAGCTGACCTCTTATATTACAGGAATTTACAAGAAGCGGCATGCTGTTACTTAGACATGCATCCTTTTACAAATTCCCTTATTGAGAATAACATAGCTGCTCCTCCTGCACTAGCCCCACCTGCCATAGTCCTTCCTCCTTACCCACCCCTGCCCCTTCCACTCCAGAATCCACCCGATGCCTCTCCTTTTTGCATGAGTCTTGCCGATGTCCAAATGGTAGGAGCGCAAGGTCCTCATCGTCCCGGAGTAGAGTAAGTGAAATTTAATACTCAAAGATTCTCACCACACAGTCCATGAGAAGTTTGTTATATTTTTTTTTGAATTTTCATATAAAGCAAAAAATACTACTGTCGATTGTCCACTATCTAACCTTAATGGAATTTTAAGTCTGATAACAATTATTGACAATCATGAACTACATGTTATGTGATTTAAAGTGCTGCATAACACATTAATATTGTATTATGTTGATATTTTACCACTGTATAGGTTGTTTTGTCTTCTAACCATGAAGAGTAACTCGTAAAAATACATACAAAAAAATTATTTCACGTGTCTTTATTTATAAATAAAAAATTGTCTCTGAAAGAAACAAAATCTTATTTTTTACCCTCAGATTAGAGTGGAATTGGATGGTGAAAAACAGTGGAAACTTGGAGTGGCCGGGAGGATGTCGCGTCATTGCGGTTGGTTCAACAGTGACTTCTGCTTCTTCATGTGCATTAGAAGTACCTCCTGGACAAGTCGCCTTCTTCGGTATTAGTTTTACGACGCCTATTACTCCAGGAGAGCATAGACAACTATACCGCTTGTGTACACCTGATGGAGTGCCGTTTGGAGGTGTGTTATAAATTTTTAAAAGGGATGAATACAACTAAACAAGAATATTGACAGGATATTGTGTAACAGTATAACCTCTCTAAATTCGATTACCATAAGTAAGTGGCTAATGTTCTGGATCAAAATACACATTTAAAACATGCGAGAGTTGCTATGGGGTTTAATTAAATTATGAGATTGTGCTATAATATTTGTTTGCGTGAGAACTAGTAAAGCATCTATGTATCATTTATCAGATCATTGAAATTTTCAGTTGTCAGTTGTTTACAGTTTCACAGTTTGGATGGTAATAAATGACATTTTTTATAATTTCAGATGAACTCTGGGTGAACATTCTAATAGAAACTGAAGATCAGCATTCATTACAGCAGGTAAAATCATCAGTTAAAAATTTTGATCAGTGTTTGGTAATTTCTTTACGTACTATTGCATTTTATGCTATTGAAATTCTATAACTAAGCGTTTTAACAAGATATAGCAATAAGTGCTAAAAGCATTATCTTGCACTGATATAAAAATTAAAGTTTTTATTCTGTTCTCCGATCTACAGATATGTTATGTTCCCTTTCAGTTTATAGTTTTGAAACGTTATCCAAAATTCCAACAGTAAATTTTTTTTTCCCTCTTACTACCTAACGCTTCAACTCGAGTGATGCTCGTCTGTTTCGAATCAGTTTTCTAATTTTATCCAACACATGTGACAACTATTTTTTAGATAAATAAAATAAATTTATTTAGTATATGTTGCCTGTAGTTGCTATTGAAAGTTTGATTGGTTGTTTTGTTTTGCGTATTTCGTGAATGATATTGTCTTTACATATTTATTTCAAGTAAAACGTAAAGTTTTTTATGTCTTGTCCAATAACTTTTTATCTATATTTTCATTATTCTTTTGCCAATACTCGTGAAAATGAAACATGGGATATTTAGATGTGTTTTATAAATTGGGAATACTATGAGCATATTGTCATAACTGCATTAACATATTGGTCCATTAATCAATTTATAGTTGGCGAAATTAAATAAAAAATCTTATTTTATAATAAATGTACTATCTCACTAATCGTAAACGTGGTAAATCCAAACTTACAAAGATTCGTTGTTACATTTTCTTGAAGATACGTTTGGTTGAAATGATTTTTGAAGTTTTCACGGGCAGCCTTTTTGATGAACAATATTGCATTGCTAAGGATGTATAATTACTGTTCCAATCTTATTTCTTTTAGGCTGTGAATGACACCAATACAGATGAGAATATGTGTTGACCTACACTTCAAGCCAACATTTATGCCGCAGACATTTTTTTATAATATAATTATTTTCTTTTAATCAATGTACCTACATTAATTTGTAAAAAAAGTATTCTGAGAAATCCATACTCAATATTTTAATTAATTAATGAGATAAAGAACATGTTTTGTAATTCGTCCTATCCGATGTTGCAACGATTTTGAATAATTAATTTTATGTAATGTTGTAAATATGACTATTGAATATAGATTTTGTGAAGCTGTGTTGGCTTTTATCTTGAAGTATCTAACATACAATGTGTTAAGAGACTCACTGATTAAAGGTGGTGAGCAATGCTAAATTAGGGGATATGTAATACTTTAAAACTATTTTCAAAAAGACATCCTTTAGCATGAAAATATTTTGTTTTTGAAATATAAATATACACTGTTTTAACAATAGTTGTCATTTATTTAAGTGTGTTTTCCAAATAAGTAAATACTATAGAACATTACAGTTTTGAACAAAAGTAGAAGCATTTTCTCTTTATTATTATATTTATAGTTAATTCATTTGCTCTCCGCACTTTCGAAAAGCAATCGATATTCCCATATCTTGTTTTTCCTGGATCTTTAGTTAAAATATGTTTTTCAAAAACAATACGAGATTCCATTAAATTTGAAACATTTTTGATGTTACAATGGATGTCATCAATTTACAGTTTTTGGGACATTTTGAGTATGTATAATATATTATATTCATCCATATTTTTGGATACAATTGTTCTATAGTATTTGAATATAATGGTAACATGATAATCTTTAATGTTATAGACTGAAATGTCGTAATATGGTTGGAAAAATATAATTTATTAAAAAAATGAAAATCGATGTTTCTAAAATACCCGCAGTAAGCATTTCTATGTACAAGGTTTTATGCTCAATATCAACCATAATATATCATCACACCAATGACTAAATCCCAAACATACGGTCACTATAATAGCCTAAATTTAGACCAGACTTCAAATAATGTAATTTTATACACACTAGAGGTCAAGATCCTGCAATGACTGGGTGAGATTTCATCAAAATGGCGGTTATTATCCACTTGAATCGCAAACAATGTCTGCATTGATATATTATGTATGTTCAAGTGTTCTCAGTGTACACTTCGGAGCTAGCTGCAGAACACAGTTCGAATCCTGTGGCTGTAGGATTTTTAAAATTCAAAGATGCAGAAATCGATTTTCAGCAGATTGAGCAATTAAATAAAATATATTTATATGGTTCATTAAATGACATTTTGTTTTGAAGCTCTTGGACCTCATTCATGTTGCATTTGTTTATTTATATATGTATACTTATTATGAATATTTTCTATGTATTATTTCGAACATATATAGCAGTACTAGTTTTCAAGAACTGAAAATATTTTAAGTCATTGTTTGATTCGGAAAATAGTATGGAAAGGGTTTTACCAAAAATTTCTATTTCTCATTAGTCATCCATAAAAACATTGGTTCTCACTATTAATTATGTCATAAAACATCTAGGAAAATTAACGGAGAAAGAATATATTTCCATCATTGATTTCTTTACATTTGAGTTGATTTAAAAAATAAAGCAAAGCAGACAATAGCCTAAACTGAAAATGTAACATAATATAACAAAATCTCAAGACAGCATCAAGAAGTTTCTAGAATAGATGCTTGGAGTCAGTGATAAAACTTTGCTTATGAGAAAATGTGGTGTCAAATAATATCTGCAAAGGACATTCAGCCGGACAACAGGATATTAGCAAAATTGTAAGGGTGCAAAAAGATTAACTATCGATAGATTAGGAATCACATGACTATTCTTCTTTGACGCGAAAAAAAAAGATTACAACCATCTGTCAAATTCAGTCGACAGCAAAATAAACAAAATTGTAATTTTTTTATTATTTTATTGTTAAGCATATATACATTGGTATTGAAGGTTGTGAGTTCAAATCATGAAGTAGCATAAAATAAATTAAAAATGCACTGCCCAGAATCATGGCTAAGATCAAACCCTTGCATGTTGATAGTGAATGCTACATGAGAACTGGTGACAAAAAAACTGTGGTCAAGACAGGGTTTTTACTCAGCTCCTATTCATTCTTAATCCATATGGATAATTCTATTTGAGTGCAACACCTGTCACCTAGTGCAATGTCATTTGACCTTGAATATATTAATGATGATGTTATGCTCGATAAGATATATACGGTTGACGTATTGCGAAGTAATTTATCCCACATTGGCTTAAAAATAAATGCTAGTAAGGCCAATGCACTTGTCATGGCCAAGACTAGGGCGATTTGCCAAAAAATATACCCATGCAGAGTGAACCAAAATATTTATAATGACAAATAACTTATTGATATAACCGTTCATATGATAAATGCAATGCACTATCTTCAATACAGTGTTTACTTGCTATGACCTCAGGGACCTTAGCATTCCTCTGTAACTAGTGAAACTTCATTAGTGACATGACTTTAGATTAATCGATACATTTATAGACCAAGTTCAGTTTTTTTAATTATTGATAACATAAAAAAATATCTGTTGAAAAATCAGCTAAGTGAAATTTTTTTGGAAATAAATAAATTATGTGTCGTGTAGATGTTGAGAAAATTGCAGTTATCAGAATAATTTTCTTTCATTTATTTCGCTTAGTTTCATTTATTGAATGATTCCCTTCTAGTCTTATCAAACATATCTTTAAGGCAATCCTAATAATAATAATAATCCTAATAAGGCAAACATGTATTAATCCTTTGCACTCAAATGCCGCAACATCAGTTTTTCGTACTACTGGAAAACTGCCATAGCAGCGGCATTTTTAATATTCAACATCATGTTTTATAAAAATATGTATCATTTTAAATCATTCAATTTATAATCTATTATCTGTTCTTCCATAAAAAATACAAAATTGTGTCCTTGTGTGAATATGATATTGAGTAAAAAATAATAATGTGGTATAGTGAGTGATCTATGATGAAATCAATTTATTTCACACTACACAGCCATTTCCATATTTATTTTGGGATGTGGCTTGTAATCAGAGATAACAAAATGTTCATATGTAAAAGCAGTGATGTCCGAAAGAGGTGCATCGGGCGTAAATGCAAGATGTGGAAAAGGTCTTGGTTCTCTTGTCATTTGTTCTTTCAGTGCATCGATGTGATTTAAATAAACATGTGCATCACCAAGAGTATGAATGAATTCTCCAGCCTGTAAAAGTAATTGAAGAATTTAGAATCAAGTAGAAGAGATATGAAATATATAAATATTATAAGTTAGTTTGAAGTTATCACAGTGATTTTAATAAATGGATCAATCATTGTTGGCATGAAATTGTGGATCTAATTAGAACATATTGTGAAGTATAGTGAAACTGAAGACGCACTGGGGTTGTGGAGTACGGTAAATAATTACAAAGGACTGAAATTCCATAATATTGTAGATGTATATAAATCTTTAAGAAATAAGTTTTCAGTGTAGTATATCTAGTATAAGTTTTGAACAAAAGAAAAAACAACAATTTCTACAGACCACATACATGCACGTGGGATATTCATATCCATAACCCAGAGATCGGTACCTAAAGCCCATACAATAGTTTATCTATTAATGGCAATATAAGCTGGCATCAACATAAAAACATTTCTATTTCATACTGTCAATAAAATCAAAAGGTTTAAAAAATTGCAGTTTTTGGCACCTTTGTAATAACCAATGATATTTTAGTCTCAACCAACATGTATTTCAGTTGGCTTTTTTCCCTTTAGAATCTAAACAGGACAAATGAATCTTATACTGAATAGTAATAATACTTAACTGAAAAATATTTTTAATATTAGAAAAAGATCGTGTTTGATATACCTCTAACCCTGTAACACGAGCTATCATGTGAGTGAGAAGTGAGTAAGATGCGATATTGAAGGGAACGCCGAGGCCCAAATCTGCACTGCGCTGATATAATTGACATGACAGTTTGTTATTTGCCACATAGAACTGGGCCAAACAATGACATGGTGGCAAAGCCATCGCAGGCATTGCGTTTGCGTCCCACGCACACAAAACCATTCGACGATCTTCTGGGTTTGTTCTGCAAAATAAAATATTGTTTTTTCCATCATGTAAAGAGAAACACAAGTAATACAAAGTAAAAGGAGAACCATAATAAATTATGGCTTCAGATTATTCCTATTACTAGTCACCAAACAGCAAAATCATTTTTGACATTTTTTTAATTGTCATCTTTTAGTACACCCGGATAAAAGGGATTATTAAAGCATGTCCAAGGAGCACCAGTGATCAATAGAAAAAAGCTCAACATAATTAAGCATCATAAATATCCCAACATCCCAGTAGGATAAACCAAATAATCACTGGGCAAAATAAAAATGAAATATCAATAGACATACCATGCTATGACATTATAATACTTAAAATTCTGAATATTATCAAAATTATTACTGTTTAAATTAATACCAAAATGTTGCTGGTTAACATAAAATCACGCTAAGCATTGCATATTGAAAAAAAAGATACTTTTTTTACCAAGTCTGCTCCAAGCCGGAGTATATGGATCTCAACAGAGTAAAGATGAACACCTCAGAAATGCAGTACATATATGAATATCTTCATAGTAGACCTATCTTTGAAAGATTTTTTTCATAAGTGTGGATTGTCGGCCAACTATCCTGAACCTTTTAGAAATCCTGCAGCTGTAGGATTTGAACTTGATACATCCTCCGGCTCCGAAGAGCACACACTTACCTCTCGCACACCATGGCAGTAATATTTAACATGAATCATAACAAAATTTATTCTTACTTTAGAGTATTGATAATGTTGATAAGTTGATCAACACCTTGACCAGTGTAGTCAGTGTGCATAGTAACATATTTTGCTCCAAAATGACGCCATTGAAATCCATAGACTGGTCCCAAATCACCTAGAAAATATAATATATTGACCATCAGAATTGTTGGTAAAAATTATATTTTTCTATATAATTGTAGCATAGTAACCTGCTATCAACAACTGTTAAAGAATAAATAAAAAAAAACAGGTAGATATCAGATGGTCTAAACCAGAAATAAGGTATGAAGGACAGTTTCTCCCTGCCACTCGCGAGACAATTAACATTTCTCGTAATTCATACCAGCTTAACTGTACCAAATATTAGGTGAAATAGTAATCATAACCTTTTACAGTTTTATTGTTTTATGGTCAGCTATGTTAAGACAAGACTTGGCTATATTTTATATTTATAAAATGTTATAATGTGTCATCAGTAGCATGGACACCTTGTATCCGGGAAATGTAAGTTCGATTGCCACATCTGCTGGATCTTAAAAAATCTGAAAATGCAGAACTGGATACCTATTGGCTTGAGCAATTATCTCACAACCGATTCGCATGAAAAATAATCTGTCAAGTCGAGTCTTCATATTACAGAGATACATATATTTCACATTCGGACCAGATATCTTCACACGGTGTAGGTCCATATGCTCCACTTTCGGAATGGACATGGTATGGAAATAAACTACCAAAATTAAATTTTCAGATAATTTTGGATAATAATTACATCACCTTCTTCACGATCAGTAAAGCCCATATTGTCAAGGAACTGTCGTGAGCTGTTCCCATCCCATATATGGATGCCCTTGTCTTTAAGAACATTTGCATTGGTACTGCCGCTTATAATCCATAACAATTCCTCAATGACAGCTCGAAGAAATACTCGCTTGGTGGTAAGTAAAGGAAGAATACCATTACTCAAAGACCAGCGACTTTGGTGACCAAATATTGATCGAGTTCCTATTTTGGTACGATCTCCTCGTTCAGGCCCTGCAATTTAAAAAAATTTGAAAGATGTCAACAAATATAAGCAGCATTGCGTAAACAACCGTAATACCTTTGAAACCAATTAACTATTCTATAAACGAACACTCACCGTCGTCTATAATAACCCTGATGAGATCCAGGTACTGATATTCTTCGTGTCTTTTTGGAACTGATGATTTTTTGTCCAATTTCTCAGATTTCAGTCCGTTGGTATGAACATTTACTTGTTCTGTGGCACATTCACTGATAGTGTTATCCATAATACAATTATATTCAAGGCGTATAATCGAGTTATAACAGGAAACAAACAAGGTATTTCACTATTTGCCAAATCTGAAAACCAGCGGTCAAATTGGCGGGAATATTATTTACAGCGCGATGTAATTTGTTGTCTATGGTGTCTATGGTGTGACTCTAAATGAAATTATTATTTTACATTTGAAATTAATTTATATTTTTAATAAAAAGCCTTGTTCGCATTAACATAAAATCAAACTGCAATTATTTATAATATCATTTGATAATTATGTGACTAAGAATAATTTGTATACACGCAAAGTTATGATGCATTAATATCTTATGATACATGCTTAAATGTTTAGATACTGAGTAATATGGGACCTCTGTGTATCCAAACATAGTAACAGAAAGTAATAATGGAGTAATTTAGCAGTATGTTTGAGAGAAACGTACCACTTTACATTATTTATTATTATAGTTCATTATACAAGTAACCCTTATATAACAGGGTAGACCGTTCCAAAAAGTGTTAATTTCCTAAAAAATGTTTTAACTTTTATAAACAGAATTGACGTGACAAAAAAATGAACCAATCGCGGATTTATCCATAGATGCACTAGGCGGGTTTCAGAAACCAAGGGGGCATAAAAAAATATGGACAAAAAAAAACAAAAAAAAAACGAGAAACCACAAAATTCTGTAAGAAAGTAAAAAAATAAAAAAGTATGCGGCCTACAAAAAAAACGATTGCACATGGGGATTTTTGAGAGGTAATTCCGCCACTGACATGGACATAATGTATCATATTTTATTTACTATAACTCAAATTAGCTGTTATTTTTTCGTTTATTTGCAATTTGGGCATCATTGTCGTTTTCCTAGTAAACAGATGTAAAGACTTAACAGAGGTGGGCTGAAATAAAACTTCAACTTAACCAACTTGCTTTTCTTTCTAAATTTTTCAAAGAGACTATCGACTGTTTTAGCTTTGTTCATATGGATTTTTTTGTATTTCAAAAATAAATTTAAGCGAGAAAAAACAAACCTTAGAATTACATGCCCGCATGCCGCATATTTTAAATACCGTCATTTATGTGTTTCAGCTTTTCAATTACTATTAGTCGCTAATATTAGCCGAGAATTAGTTTTGTGTAGAAAAGCGATTACAATTGAGTCAACGTAAAGTATGAAAACTTTAATTTTTTGTTTCAAGATTGAAAAGATTGAAAACAAGAGACAAATTATATCCCATTGAAACTCATAAATCAAAGTTCCTTGGACTGGAATCATTATATGCGCTTTATTTTAACGGATAAGTTTATATAAGGAAATCAAGACATGCATTAAGAAAAAATATCCAACTTTTCTTTTATCTCGGTCAAATCTGCTCTCTGCGTTGAAGCATATAGCTCCCGCGTGGTCATTTTAATTTTTCCTGCTATTCTTTGCATCCTCCCAAATTACGAGTGTTACGGAATTACAAGAATGAAGACATTAGTCATTGAATACGTCCTGTGGGTATGCGACAGTCTTCGAAGATATTGGAATCATAACGGTTGGAAAAGAAATAAGCCAGATTGAATATATTATATCAATAATAATTATGATGTATATAATAATTTATGTAAATCAATATATTTCTCAATTGTCAACCATAGCTTAGTGGATAAGCGCACGCATTTTTTAATCGCTCTAAATGGAAGTCGCGGGGTCGAATTCAGTAGCTGCATAAGCATTTACTTATTTTAATGTGTATCTAATTACACAGAAAATTGATTCAATCAGTTAGACAAATGACTAATAACATATCTCTTTCGTATTTTAACATCTGAAATGACCAAAGAAGCACTAAAAAAACAGTAAGTCTGTAGGGCATTATTACATTCATATATATATACATATATATTGTGTAGTTAGAGACATATCTTTAAAATAAAATTATCTGTATAATTTCAAATTCGATGTCGTTTCTAGCACCACCCTTATTTTGTCGCAGCTTTCATAAATACATACAATTTCTACGATCACATAAAAAAAACTAGATGGTACGGATGTCTCCGCAAGATATATTTTGCCTACCATTGAGTTTACCTGTCCCGCCTGCTATATGGTATATGCGCATTTATTTAGTACCATTTAACTAGTCGGCGTGGTTGTTTAGCTTGAGCCCGATGTTATAATTATTTAAAATATTTCGAAATATTTATTGAACAGCGTAATAAAATATCTGATAAATAGTCGTCTTTTAATTCGTTATGTAGATCGTTCTGATTTCAAATTTAAAGGCATAAATTAAGTGTCAAAAAACAAAACCTATCGTTATAAGTCATTTTTATTAGTGTCAATTAGATAATATAAACAATGATTAAATTAGAATTGAGTGATTATTCGAATGCAATGTTACGTGATTGTCCAGACTCGGAATTATCAAAAAAAGGACGTTACGGAAAACCTACGCTGACTGAGTATTACGAGGGGCAAAATGACTATGAAACAAAGGAGCGGTTTTTCAATTTCGATAATACTCCAATAAACGAAATAGATATTGAAAATGGTTGCTACGATATAGTGATAGTTGAAGGGTGGAAACCAGAGCAAGGAATCGACTACGGTAGTCAAGAAAGTGAGTGGAATGGCGAAGGAGAATTACTTGCTGAGATCAGTGTGGAGATGCAGCCTCTGAGCCCTCCTAGCAGATGTCCTACCCCACCAGAACCGGATGACTGCGCTAACCTTTCTTGGCTTCTAAATTTTAGGCTCGATGATATAATCAATTCACATAGTGACCAACTACCTCCGACAGCTAATGAAGGAGTTAATAAGAAAATTGTTTCAAAGCGAGATAAAAGTCCTGATTTACAGCCTGAAGGTTCTGATACAGTATTAAAAGAATCCGTGGTACAGAAAAAGCCACCATATACGTATACAGAAATGATTGAATTGGCATTACGGGATAAAGGAGAGTTGACGGTCTCTGGCATCTATCAGTGGATATCGTTAGTATTTTTTTTTAGAAACGTTCAGTTTTAATGAATCTGAATTCATTTTTTTTATAACGAAACAACTGTCATTAATTTATGTCATGAAAACTTTGAAATTTAAAGGGAGACTTTCTCCACGTTGGATTTTTTAGTTGTATTTTAAAATATTCTTTTTTGTGTTACTGAAATTTTATCTACACAATTCGCATACGAGTAAATTTAAAAATTATGGAAATGCGAAATGTATTGCTTAAAATTATTTGCCAACAGTCAAATTTTCAAAACATCAAAACGTGATTTTCTAATTCTTCAATACGTAAATTACTATGCTATTATAATATAATAGACATATTATCGATTATTCTTAAATAAGTCGCTAGTCATAAGGTTGAATCTATGTCTTATAGGTACTCTAATTAGAAGAAGTAAAAAATGAACATAAATCATCCAAATCACGTACCTACCAGAAATATATCGCATCAATCTCGACCACATTGTTGGTGGTAACAATTAAACACCACTCATCGTGCAAAAGTTTTTGCGCTTTCATCAGAAAAGAATTAATACTATATTTTCAATAACTAATCACAACTTGTTTTATATATTAAAAATTAAAATTAATTTAGATTATATGTTCGTGTTTTAAAGTATAGAAAATATATGCTGATAATTTGTCGAAATATATTTGGTAATAATTTTATTGATGGTGTAGCAAAATGCAAGAACTTGACAACTCGTCGCTTTAAGATTCAATTTTCATTAATAATTGCAGCGGCACAGCATTGTCTAGCAACCGATTTGATGGAGTAAATATTTAGAAAATGTAAATATTATTGTTGACGAGGTAATTTAATGACGACACGTGTTTTACAAAGATGTTTTAATGTCGTATAACATTTTCTCAGTGATGATTTGATTTGCTGACAAGTGCCGATATTTTATCAAAGCTTTTTCATGTTAAGAAATTATTTATTATAATGAATGATTGATGCAATGGAGTAAAAAAGTATACCCAGAGTTGAAAAAGTTTAGAAAAATATAATGTTATGTTACATCAGGGTGATATGGGTATTACAGGGAAGCTTTTTACGTCAATAAGTGGCGCCATCGGTACCAGGCTCTATCTGCCCGCATTACGCGCGTGCCGTCCAGCAGTCAATTGCATCCCCGCGTTTCACTTTTTGTCTTTTCCAAAGGTAAACTTTGATAAAGATTCAGTCAGTTTTATTGGTCATACGAAATTAGTTGATGCGCCAAATGTATTAAAAGTCGAAAATAGTTCTAATTGTTGCCTAATTTACATAAATCCGTAAAGTTCAATTACCTTTTATTTAATGATGAACTGGAAACTAGCTACATTTTTAAACACATTGATTATTATTTACAACCTAGGTCTGTAAACATTTTCAGGCATCGTGAGCATTGGCGAAGCATGAGTATACTGATGAAAAATAGCGATCTATATTTATATAAAAATGAAATTATACACATTGTATAAAATATATCCATACCTGGGATAGGCACGCATAGTATTAATGATAGCCGGATACCGGTTTTTCATATATTACAAATAGCCGCGCCATATTGATAATAATAAATTCACAAATTAAAATTAAATTAAATAATTACTTAGTCAATTTGATAAGATTCATAAAAAAATAATTTAAATGAGCCGGACTCCATGTAGAGCCGTATTTGCCTGTCCCTAGTATATATAATACTATTAAAACACCGAAATAGAATACTTATTAGATTGTCTACTAATATTATTCCAGTTGTCACGTCTTATCTTTTGACAATAGTCTAAAAATAAATTAAGATTGCTGCTGCATTGAAATAAGTAGCAGGCCGCGTCGTGCATTGCCCCGAAAAAATATCGGATGCGGCGTAATTCTCTACAATCACATATTAACCCTTGTGTCCATTACTGACATTTTCTTTTCATAGTAAAACAAAGGTTAAGAATTAAATCTTTTCTCCTGTATGGAGTTTTTACTTTTCTTTAATCTAGGAAATGGGGCATCCCAGTCAAATATCGCATCAAAGATATTCAGCTCGCTGGACGGAATTAGTACTTATTATTACTAGAGATATTATCACTAATATATCTCTATGAATAATCCCTAATAAATATCGTTTAGAATCGAAGCTTTAGATACAACTAACGATGCTTGTCTGCAGAATCTAAAATTGAAAAGATTTGGTCGTGTTTTTTTATATTGATGTAAAATAATCGTATCGTTTTTCTTAACAATTATATAAAATTTATTACATGCTGTTTCTTACAGGGAGAGGTTTCCCTTCTTCAGACCACAAGATGATCGTTGGAAAAATTCCGTACGACACAACCTATCCATCAACCCTCATTTTCGCAAAGGGGCAAAGGCTTCGCGGGGTGCCGGCCATCTTTGGACTATCGCTGCACCGAGTGCTGCGTTGGACCGAGTCCTTGCTAACGCCTTCAATGCGGTGAGCATATTCGTCATATAGAAATTATCAATGCACATCTCTTATAACATAATATTTTTGTTAACACTAAAAAAGATGATACACAAATCTGCCTGTAGCATTTATTATACTAATCAAATCTATTGATGTTCACAGACATAAAGATTAAATTTGCATGGAAAATATGATCTCACCTTCAAAACTTTTTTTTTGTATATTTTAATATGAATAATTGTTCTTTGCGCCCCGAGTTTCGCAACTTGTCAGCTTCATGTTGTATGTATACGAACAGTACGCAAAGTAAGAAATTATTGAATGTTTGAGTCATGATGTTTCAATTCGCTAAACTATACAAAGATTCAGTGATATGATTACATATAATTATATCCATCGGAGTATTTACCATTTTACTTTATTTTAAAATCAATGATGTAGATATTAGTAAAATATAATTTATATCATATGTTATAGTTTGGGGCTGTACTTCCCAAACTGTGACTTGCGGTTCACTTGGTGGCCGATTTTTTTCAGAAATATCATTTGAGACGCATTACTCGCCGAATGTAACTCATTGAATGTTATGTGAAATTTCTCGTTTTATTTTTTGACATCTAAGATAGCGCGAGACCAAAAAAAAAAACAAGAATCCGCAAAATTCTGGACAAAAGTATAAATTTTCAAGAAAAGTGAGATCTAAAAAAAATAACGATTCCATCTTGGGCATGTGTCCTCATAATTGAGTTGCGTCTGGGGCGTCTCTAGTGCTAAATCTGCCACTGTACATAATTAATTATAATCTCGTATGTACTGATAGTGTTCAAGTGATATCGTTAATTACAATCGGCAACAGTAACGGTTATCAACCCTTTTTTGTTGGAAAATTATTCAATTAATGCTTCATTATGGTTCGAAACAAGATTCGATTATCTTGTATTACGATAGCAATGATACGCTCCGGCGATCGTGTTAGATAAGATATGTGTTATGAAAAAAATCCCCTGTCGATAATGATGAGATAAAAATGTTTTATGATCATCATGAATTCTGGATTCATTTCTTTAATAAGAAAACACGTCTGCATAATTTTATGAAACCTTTTTTAACTTTCTCAATTCTGTAGTGGAAAATGTATGCAGCCGAACATCAAAATATTTTTGAAATGTTTCACTATTGTAGTTAAATTTTTAAAATCCCAAATGGCGTATTTTGAATAATTTTACAGTATTTTTCAAAAACCATCAAAATCTATAAAGATTTAATTTTTTTTATAGATATTTAAAAAAAGTAATTCTCTAAATGTTACACGAAACGTATGTATGAGTATAGTACATATAGAACAAAGCACACCGTGGTATACTTGCAAAACACTTCCCCGAGATTTTATCGTCACTATCGACCGTTGTAGAGTAGACCACTGTACGCGGCAGAATCTTTGGCACGTGTTGGGATTGTGGACAGTCCAGTGTGTATCCACAGAATGGAAAATGAAGATCAATCAATCTCATTCCTTGGTAGAGTAATCTTTATGGCACTCAAAGATTGAGCCTATTAAAAATGTTTATTAAGACTTAAGTTTCAACTGGCTCTTTCAATGGAAGTTTTTTTACAGTCTCCACACATTAGTCGTAAATCAATTTATATGTGAATTATTTCTGGTAAATTCGAATGTACATGAATAATATTTAGTAGTTATGATGGAATAAAAAATACGAAACCAAGCATATCATAATTATTAATCCAGTCAAATATTACCTGACATAGATAGCGTTTATTTAGTGGAATTCTATTTAACGATGGTTGAATAATTATGTTTCATTATAATACTACAGGTTACTTATATGTGTCAATATCTATTAGTATCGTAATCGAAATATAACTGGTTAACGCAGTAGCGTAGCTACATATTCAGCGCCCTGGAGTAAGTAAAATCGTTGCCCCAATAATTTTTCCTATTTTTTAGCTCTCACGCTACTTTAAAGTTTTTACTTCGTCACAGAAATTATCGTTAGCTAAAAAAAATACTTGCGTACCCCCCATGATTCGTGCACCTAGAGCCACTGGGTGAACCAACTTATAAGCGGTATTTAAATTATAACATAAATATTCAACCGATAGATTCAAAATCGAAAACCTATAAGCATTTACATTTATTTTTATAGGTTATATTTTAAAAATATTATGCTAATTTAGATATTGTAGCATGGATAAAAATACATAGACTCTTATTTTATAGCGGAGAATGCAAGCAGCGCAGACACTGGAACAAGAAGCCGCTGATGCAGCAGCGAGTATCTTGCAGCATCATCACACTGGTTAGTAAAATAATTACTTAATGACTTAATTGAATTATTCAACATAATTTATCCGTTGGCATTGAAAAGCTATTCGGCTTGTAATACCAGAAGCGTCAATGTTAACGCTCTGACTTCTTCCCTGGTATACTACAATAGCTATGGTACCAACGATTGAATAGTGTAATGTTTGCTTTGATATCAAATAAATTATTCATGTCATATTTTTTTATATTTGTAAAATAAATTTTTATCTTTAAAATATTTAATTTTCGCGTGAGGTCTGAACGGATGGATACTGCGAGTAAATATAGAAAAGTATGCATTTAATCAACATTTAACATTAATTTCCGTTTCTTACAGAATTTATGAATCCAGTATCGGCGGAATTGATTGCCGCAGAATGTGGACTCCTTGACACCGAAATGTCATTCAGCTATTAAGAAAACTCCTTCGATGAAAAAGAAAATAACAACTAATATTATTTATTCTATCTCCTTAGAACGAGAATAAGGATTATTTTGAAGAATGTAATAAAGTGATATTACGAGTCACTGCTCAAAAAGTTTTCCCGGTATGTTAACTATATAATTAATACAATCTGTCAACGAGTTATGCAAATATTTGAATTTCTTTAACGAATTAACATTTAAAACTATTTCACGGTTCTAATAATTTATGAGAATTAATAAATTGTATCCACCTTCACTTATTCTGTATTAAAATATTCAAAATAACGAGCAGCTTGATATATGTCGCAGTCGCTAATAATACAATACTTTCGTGTACAATAATACATGAAAATAATTAATATTTTTGACTGATGGTGCTTGATGGAATTTAATAAAACATGAATTTGTTTAAAATACGTATTGATTTTTAAATACTTCACACACTGAGTCGTTTAAAATATGAACGCATTTTAATATGCAATCAAACATTAGTCGCGCTATATTTGGTAACCACCATAAGTACAGATAAATATTAAATAATTATTTAGTACTTCAGGAATATTAAAGAATCAATTTTCAATCTATAAGTTAAAAATAGTCCTTAGTTATTTATTTTTATATGTGTATATGTCGTGAATGTACTGAAAACGGTTTCTGAATATTAATTATAAATAAAATCACTAAAACCAAATAAAGTGTGTTCCTACTATTTCAGCAATGTCATTCAATATTATCGATATAAATAATATTGTTTCTTATATCATATTTCCTTTATAGTATAGTAAAACCTCGATTATCCGCACTAATGACGATCAACCATAATCAAAAGGAGAGAGAAAAATATACATATCTACATATTCAGAATATTTTTATTGAAATATGTATATGTGTGTGTAAATTATAACTTTATTACTTACATTATTGCAAATTAAAATAATCAGTGATTGATTTTTGCTTAAAATTAGCTTTTCTTTTAGAAGCAACCAAATGTACATACTTTTGAAGCATGTAAATTCTATTGGGTTACATTCTTCCTGTCACTCAAACCACTTCATTGCGACATCTCGTAAGCACCGAAAAGTTTTAGAATGCTTTGGTTCAATATTTTCCTCCGCCTCAACAATCTCCTCATTGTCTTCTTCTTCTCAGGGTATGTCAAGTATTTCATTAAGTATTTCCTCTTCGCTTAAAATTTGTAATCCAGGAACATTTGCATTATAATTCAATCACTCCATTAACAATTAAAAATCTACAAATGTATATATTAAATACAACTTGGATAATCAAGGTTTTACTGTAATATTAATAAATAAAAGCTTATAAAAATATAAATAAAAGATGGTCAGTATATCAACAACACCACGCGAAGAGGTTTATATTAGTAAACATATAAAATCTATTCATAAATAAAAAAAAGTTAAAGCGACTTTGAGAGACAAGAATATATTATAAATAGTTTCAAAGCTTTTCAAGTTCAATCAGGTTATTTTAACATTCAAAAAGAAAAAAAATACTATATTAAAATACCTAATACATAATTTTACTCATTTGACAAATAAAGGGGAACATTTATTAGCTGTCTAGAAATTATGTGGAGAACTACCTATATAAAAAATCTTAAGTCGCTAATTATTGCAGTACGAATTTTATTAAACACATTCAGCGGTCGCGATTGATTTCCACGCTCTGGCAGCACTAAATACGACGAATATGACGAATCTATGTACATTGTCTATGGTATGTAAATTTGACGTTTCGCCTGAAGTTTTTGAAGAGTGCGCGATGATACAAACTTTTTAATAAAACTTTTTGTACCTGTGAAATATGGAAATATATTTATAATATTTAATTCAGTCGCCAAATGAACTGGCTTTTTTAATTCTATAATATTAACTATGGGTAAAGTTGACCACTCGGATTGTGAATTGAGTCCACTTTCCTCAGACTCTGGAAACATCAAAATACTGGAAACATCTGTATTTGACATGGATGGGATATCAAAAGGTAAGGTTTGTTAAGCACGGTATTCCAAAATATAGAATCGTTAAGCTACACTTAGCATTATTTATTATCCAGCGTCTTAGAATAGTTGTCGACTTTTCAATCATTTAGGTGGTGCTTCAAACCGCAAATCCATACCTACTACAATATAATATCGATGCGGTTTCAAGAAATCAGCTGTGGTTGCATGTTCAAAACATGAGATGTGAATTTCATTTATTTAAAATATATATACCAAATATATTACTATTTAAATACTGTGAATATATTCGGTTATATGTTTTGAATGATTCCAATGTCGGAGGGCTTGTGAATTTTTCTGACTGTCATAATAAATAATCTACACATAATGCAGTTTATCAGTGCTAAATTGTTAAATAATTAAGGGAGTGTCAAAATAAAGGAATGAGAAGATGACTAAATAATATAATATATCATAAAAACATAGTATGATATAATTCTGCTGTATCTTTATCAATATTTTTACCTAAATATTCGGCTCCCAAAAAGACTCGCCGTCAGCGAAATACCCATTCGTAAACTTTCGAAATTTTTACCGTAGTATCTTCGTGCTTTGAAAATTTGTATTTATTTTCGAGACAATTTCATAGATGGCAATGTGTGTACTATATTTTTAACATGCTCAGATTCCCATAGCTGCGGGATTTCACAATTTGTAGTCCAAGGTTTGTAGGACTGGGTGCCCAATGGGTTGAGAAAACTGAGTACATATCAGTTTTCTGAGAAAAAATCTCTTGACAATGCAAAGAATCATATACTGTATTTATGGAGTGGTCATCGACACACTGTTGAAATCCATGTGCTCCACTTTCGAAGCACACGTAATAATAAAAAAATACAAATGAATGTATAATAAGTACGCTTCAGCATTTTCAGTCTGATAAGAGGTAGATAATTAGTAGTTTCATTCTAAATAAAAAAGTACCGGGGCGTTATTTAATTTTAACTCTCCCAACTAAAAATAAATTTCTTAGTGTTAGTAATAATTCGAACGTTCAGTTAGTAAACACTCAACATGAAAAATATTTGTTAAATGTGCCTTAAAATTAAATTCCATGCCAAAAAAGTGACAGGGCGGGCGCCCTGGCTCGGAAAAAGTGCTAGGGCAGCACCGTGACACTGAGTCCCACTGTACCACTGAAAATGATAGATCGGAATTTACTAGTGCCCAAATATTTTAATGTGATTTTAGCCAAGACCTCCAATGCATTCATAATTATAATTTAAAAAATGGTAC
The DNA here is from genome assembly GCA_022683975.1 of Rhyacophila evoluta. NCBI lineage: Eukaryota > Metazoa > Arthropoda > Insecta > Trichoptera > Rhyacophilidae > Rhyacophila > Rhyacophila evoluta. The sequence continues at coordinate 608 of JAGVSQ010002230.1, read as the reverse complement.
ACCAAGCGCAATAATTAACATTTTATATGCTGGCTAGGAACATCCTTCCCCAAGCCGTGCACTTACACAAAATTTAAAAGAACACACATATTAAAACGCATCGGGTTGAGTGATTGACAGACAAAAGAAGTATGCTAATTCCGTACGAAAGTATAAAAAAAGACAAATTGTGCGCTTCGACTCACAATTATATTGTGTACGATATATTTTATACATATATGATAAGGTTTTTCCATTATCCCGACTAGCTATACGCCCCTTAAAACTGTATCCTCACATTCGTTCACGACTTGTTTAACAGTTTGCTGAAGAGATTAATGTGTAGGTACCACTCATCTGGCGCATAAGTCGAATAATGGTGTCTGGCGGATCAAATCTAGTGGCAGTATCTAATTACTTCATTTTCAAAAAAATCATTTAATTTGATTATTTTTATACTGTGCCACATTTATCAAATATTAGATTTACTTTTACTCGCACTTATTTAAATTAACATAATAAAATAATTTGATTATAATTACTCCTTGCGGATTCTGTAGAATTTAAGTAATAAAATTTTAAATTCTAAATTATTTAAAACTGGTAAACTTCCATATGTGAGATCACTG
>JAGVSQ010002229.1:0-25498 GCA_022683975.1 Rhyacophila evoluta | reverse complement strand
CCGTCACTGTGCTGCTGAGTGGTCGCTCTATAGCGTGACCGTAAAGAGGTTAATAGTGTGAAATTTTCATATACAATGCTATTCAATGATAATTCAAATTCTAGCAAAATTATCGGACTAATTATATGGATTGTGTTTTTATTTCTTAATACGACCAGATCCAATCAAGTAAAATATAATAATTTATGGAAAATTTCCCGATTCACCAATGACTATTTCGCTATTGGTGATATGAATTTAAAAATTCGCTTCTGTTTCAGTTCTCATGGCTGCATCTGCAGAAGAAAGCTACTTACTATGGCATGTTACAAATTTAAAATAGAATATTGCATACGTCTTGCAACGGCTATGTTGCTTACTATGTAGGCATACTCGAAAATCGGAATTCAAATATGAATATTATCGGAAATCTCTGATTGAAAATTGGAGCTTTCTTATTTTTTTTTAACTCACGCATAATAATTTTTTGTAAATAACTTTACGAAAGTACGGTTTCTCGTTTTTTAGCTCGCGTAACGTAAGTTCGGAATTTGGAATTCCCCATATTCTTTTTCCTTATTCATAATTATATTTATGACAACGAATTTTATGAATTCGCATATTCCAATCATCGCTTTGTAATCCATTCCCAAAAACTAGAATAATTAATGTCAGTAAATAGTCTGATACCTTATTTACCAATTATTTTAATGAATAAAACTTGTTATATTTGTTCTTTTTGATTACTATTGAATTTGTTAAAAATATTTGTTCCATTCCCCGTCATATCTGCATGTGTATTAGACAAAATCTGAGAAGCCTTGTTATTGATGGATGATATGTACATACTATCTCGTATAAAATTGAATAACAACTGAAAATCCAATTTGTATCATACGTTTACAAGATGCATCATACAAAGAAATGATTTAAATAACCATATAGTACAGCTATCCATCATACCGAATTGAATCCTCTTTGCCAGACAAGAAAATGTTGAAAGCATACCAGACGTAACATTTTATGTTCTCTATAAAACTTCGCATACCGACCGATGATCTATTTTAAAAACTTTTGCCTACAAAACCAGAGTAGGTTCCATGTTATTATAAAGTTGAATCACCTGCAACAAAACGAGTAAAAAAATTACTACGGTTCACGCGTCCAGATTTATAATTCGGATTAATCTGTATAAATATCATGATCGCGGAAACTCGGGATAGATCCTAGGCTCTAGCGAAGGCTTAATCTATCAATCCCTATCCAGTGCGGCTACTTTTTCATTAAACCTTCGAATTCTGCTTCTTCCTTAGCATATGTGTGACGATCAACGAGATAATGTATCTGTCTCTATAAATAAAAATATTTGTTTGTTCCAAGTCTTTAATAAAGTTATTCACCGATTGCTTTGAAATATTGACACAACGTTGTATACAAACATATACCTACTATTATATAGATGTCATACCTGTGACAGTAAAAACATGTTTTTTTTTAAGTGACATTACTTTTAACCAAACTAAAGCACAGCATCGTGCGGCCGGGTGCAGTTAGTTTAAAATTAAAATTAAAAACAAAGAAATGGATTTACTAGAGCTATTATGTTACATCTTGCTTGGCTGATGATTTAAAAAATGAAGTTCGTTTAAAATATAATTATTATTCTCTTGTGGTGACTTTACACAATCAACATAATTATCTAGTTGGTTTGAGATAATGCCGGAAATCTAATTGTATAGAATAGTCCTACCATCGTCATTTTTGGCTTTTGCTTAGAATAAAGCATAGATTATAACATTTTAATTAATATAATAGGACGACTTCGCTGGCACGATAACGTTTACAACAAATATAAATTGTCTTTGGGGACTGTCAAGTGATTTTCCTATTTGATAGCTTGTATATTCGTTAATACAATAATTTGTATGAGTCTTATCATCTCAGTTAGCACGGGAGCTTTATTTCGAATAATATTGTACGTCCTTTTTTCCGCATTTATCATTTTAGTATTTAATATACGATTGTAAATTATTGTATAAACGAAAGAAGAAATAATGTGATCGGTGTCTGATTGGGAAACATAGGACTACTTCGTGGCCATATACTCGACATGATGTAATTATGAAAATAAAAAATACTTTTTAGTTAATTTAAATATTTAAAAGTTTTTCTTACCTCGTAAAGTTTGATTCATGCACGCCCAAAACTCGGTCTGAAATAAAGAAGAGCGATTATTAGAAAATGATTGAAAATGCTCACTGCATATAAAAATCAATCACAATATTGTCGATACACATGTAAAATGCATCAGTCTCTAATTCTAGGAGTGTCATTTCCCCAAATTACGTGGCATTATCGAAAACCACCGGTGGATAGATACTATTTCTAAAGAATAAAGAAAATAAACACGCAATGTTTACATAACACGATACTTTGAACGGATATAGTGAATGAGTAACAGTTGTTCTTCCGTAATTCAGTAACTGAATTTCTTGGCGACGTGTTCACAAAGTGCATTTATTTTAATCTGAAAATATGTATTATATTTTCTAGAAATACTAATCATATAAAGAATAATACATGGTGGAGAATAATCACATTTGGTGATAACTTCAAACTGTAATATGTAATGAAAATATTTTTCCACTCTGAAGTGGAGCATATGGGTCTACAGTATAAAGATGTAGTATATGGAATCCGAATGTGTAGTATATGGACCTCTGCGAGGTGAAGACGCGTCTCGACAGATTATGTTTCAAGAGAATTTGTCATCAGCTAATGGACAAGAGTGTAGATCCAAATACTGCAGCTTCTAGCGAACATGGTAAAAAAAATACCTAACCCGAGAATAGCTATTTCCGCAAAAACTGCAAGTTTTAATTTTTTTAAATATCTAACCTTACTAACATTACTAACCCGACTTAATCTTACACAATCCACATGACATTACACAAATCCTATATATTCAAAAAAATCTTGCATGCATTATATCGTCGTATTACTGGCAAAAGACGTTAAAGTGAAAAAATGAGTTTTGAAATAGTCGAGTTTTAATGTTTGAGTCTCTCTGTTAAATAGATTTCAGGACAACTTCTTAAAATATAATCATTATACCTTAAGAAAGTAAGTATTTTGCCAGTAATACGGCGATATATCATGTAAGCTTAATGCGAGCATTATTTTTTCTAAAATAATCTATTATTTTTAACATGCATCAATTTAAGGAAATACGTGTAGATTTTGACTATATTGTCTTGTGTAATATAACTTAAAAGTTTCTCTATTTTTGATTTAGCTTATCTTTGTGTAACAGAGGTATTTATTTTGTCCTCAAAACAGGACATTTTAGCGTCCCGAAGCCGTACTTGAGGACAACGGGACAAGATACCCAAAACAAGACGTACGGTCGCATCATGTAAGCTTCAATCCATGTCGAACGCACAAAATGGGTTTTTATTAAATACTGACATGGCACGTCACATCAAAATGAATTTTATTCAATAATAATTCGGTATCATTTACAGTATATCTACTCACGCATGGTATTGTCAGACACACAGATGGGTCGTTAAATTTTAGTGTCAAATAAATATTTTAGTAATGTGTCCGGACGTCGGACCGCCTTTACATTGGGTGGCGTTTCTTTCAGAATTCGACAAAAAAATATGTCAAAGTTAGACGAGGCGTGAGCGCATATTCCAGGAACAGACAACAGTTTATTTTATTGAATTGCCCCGTGGCAAAAAGTCATTATTTATCTCTATATTATTAAAAATCAGTCCACCTCCGACCAACCTATTATAATTCAACATTATTTACATAAATTTTAATAGGCACCGTACGTATTATATATGAATAATATTTTGTTGAGAATAACTACCATCGTGATTTTTCAAATTAAGCTAAATTTAGCTACATGGCTGTTCATGACACTGTCACTCGTAGAGAGTAGTTTAGGTAGAGAGAGATAAAGCTACCAATAAATAAAATGCTATGATGAAATTTTAAATATATAATTTCCATATGATACAGTAGAGGCTTTTATTATTGTATTAAAACAGTTGTAAAACGAATGATTATTATAAAATGCGAAAACATTTAACTTTACGATTATAGAGAATAGAAATAACATTTACAATTTTCCTTCAAAATATAAAGCTTAAATCAGGGCTTTAGTATCAAAATAATTTTATATTTTAGTTGTTATAAATTTGAAAGTGTCTGCTAGTATTGACAAATAATATCTCATTATATTTACTATGTACGTATTGCAATACAGGATACGATTTAAATGGGTTGATTAAGCGGATAAGATATATCTCCGCAATGCGTACCACTTTTTTTTTAAAGTTTAAATGGTAATTTTTGTAAAACTATCTATACCAATACTTACATTTCAACCTAACCTAACTGAGTTCATACCTATATTGCACATTGACTGATACGAAAACAATGAAAAATATTGGGATAAAACAGCGAAACGTGTCCACTATTTCCAGTATTTTCAGTCATAGACTTAGAACAATGCTCATAGTGGTTTTGTTTTCCAGTTACATATTGGAAATACACTTATAATCTCGAGCTACTGGTAGTTTTGTACGATGACAAATGTCAAATGAAACAATTTTAATAATTACGTATTTTTACATCGAATCCCTTTTTGATCGACGAGATTTGACTGAAATTTATACTATTATCAACGTAATATGTTTTTGGAATAAAATTAATATCACAAATGGTTTTTAAAGATTTGCTGTACGCATTACAAATATTTTTTTACGTCAATCTTTTACATCGAGTAATCCAATTTGTGTCCGGAATTCGTGCGACAGTTTGATTTGCCAAAACCGCAACGCTAAAACATCGGCCTAACAGAACCTGACAGAAAATTTCGTAAACGAATCGCCAATGAAATATTCAGTAATCAAATTAGACGGGTGAGGTAACCCCGTATGGGAAATACACACGTTCACGAATTATTGCCGTAAATACATGAAATATAAACACGTAAATATATGTATAGATTAATGAAGTATTTTAACATTTACATGGATATTATGACGCATCTATTAACAAGGGTGGATTGGCAATACGTTAATAAAGGGCTCGCCAAATTTCAGATTTATTGGTTCACAATGCTGCGGAGAAAAGAGGAATTTTACGTCACTTATATAATTACTTCAGCTTAAAAATCTATAAGGCTTCTCTTATTATGCACCCGAAATGAATGCAATTTTACGGTGAATTTCAAAACACAACAATGTTGTACATTTCGTATGATAGCATAAAATAATATACAGATTTTATTTGAATTGTGATTAGATCTGAGAGTTTTTTCTTAATTTCACAAATAGCTCGCCTAATCAAATCTACTTTAACATGGTGATAGTGCGAGGCATTTCCAACCCACCCCTGTATGTTAAGTAAATATTACAAATGACGAGATACAAAATTAAATAAGTATCATCGTATAATATGAAAGAAATCTTTCTCCCAACAACCGCATAACCCGAAAAGTATCCCATAAGAAACTTTAATATGACATACGTGTCAGAAACATGCACCATTTAAAAATGATGAACTTTCAGTATGGAGCGAATTGTTTTTGGGAAAGGTGTGATCTAATTTATAAGACATATGTTTTGCTAGGTCGTAATTAACATGAGCTATTGTGATATACATACATTATGGGGAAGACGTTGTCAAATTTATCATTTATCTAGTGATATGGTTTCGTTGAAACCTTTAATCCTGCGGAGAAACAGAGTGCTGGTATCCGTGATTGTGATGACCGCATGGAGTGGAAAAGAGTCAACAAATCATTAGTGTAGTAGATTGGCATAAAAATACGAAAGGCAGACAGGCATCAAGGAGTTCGTTTGAGGGAGCTAAGACGCACCTTGGAATGTAGCACGGTGATACAGAAAATAATACGAATTTGCATCTGAGAATTGTTTTTTAGCATATTATCTATAATTAAAATATGTAGGCATAAAATATTCATTCAATACTTTTAATATTCAATAGTTATAGATTTACTGTACACATACATTTAACTGTACTCTAGTACGGAGAAGAAGAAGTAATCTATTTACTTATTAACACAATAGGTAAAAAAGAAAAATTACTGTGTAAATATGATAAAATGCATTGTTCCGTTTTAATTTTCAATTGAAATTATAAATTGCAATGCGACCAGACCGTGAAGCTATCCGTATGATTATAAAGTAAAATTATTGAGGCAGCAGTACATAAGGGAGAAGATAACGCTGTTGAGCGTTGAATTATCGGCAGAGAATTGCAGACAATGTTATTAGACCCGCCACCTGTTTCGTTACCTATCGATTTGTAAAGATGAGTTTAATTGTTCGCACACAATACGTTATTCAAAAAAAGCTTTTCTCTCAAATTCACTTGTGATAGTATGAAATGATCAGGTTAAGTTTTGACATTCGTGTCTAAAATATCACAATAGAACGTTCAATATTACAAAGTAAAAAAGATGAACTACAGCGTTTCTTATATTTCAATGAAATTTGATATTGTTAGTGCCGTGTATTAACAGGAAAAGAAATTGTTAGCTCATTACATCACAGCAACGAAGACGGATTGACGGAGGTTCAAAATAAAAGCAAAGATTCGATGAGAAAAACCGCCGTTTGTTATGTTCTATTAATAATATAGAGACCGGATACGAACTCTGAATACAAAGCTTTTGTATTCGAATATTTAACTAGTTGACAAGGTGACAATGATGACTAGAACGACTATAGATAAATTTAAATTATCTCACATTATGAGAAGAGACGCTTCCGCGAATGTTAAAATTATCTTTTTACTCAGGTGATAATGGGCTGTGTCTATATCTACAGACTCTTATGTGTCTTTCTTTTTTAAAAGCTTTTATTAAGCTTCATTATCTATTGAAAGAGGGAAAGCGAATATAGAATATTGTTATTTAAATAAGCGTTGTTTGTGCTGATTGTGTAAAATTAAAGAACTACATAAGTGACTAATGATTACACGATAACGATGCCCGAAATCGTTTGCATCCTTCTCATATGATACTCCAAAGATGTGAGATGTAAAGTGCGATATTCCTCGTCGATAAGACGTCGTAATGCATATTTTTCTTTTGTATGGAATTTAGGATATGCGGAAGACGTCATCACGTAAAATATCTCAGATAAAATGTTTTATTTCATAATACGGATGTCCATTTTTTTAGTTATATGTACAATTATAAATGTCTTTCCTGTAGTGTGGAGGTTAGCATGCGCATCCAGCATCCAAGAAATGCGTGTTTGATTCCTACATCTTAAATAAAACTAAAATGTAGGATTGGATGCCCATAAGGTAGAGCAATTGCCGAACAAGTAATTCTCGTGAAAAATATTTTTTCAAGACATGTCTTCGTATTGCGGAGATCCTTATACTCCATATTCAGAGCGAACATCGTAACAAAAAAATGTAAGACATGATAACAAACATCATCCAAGTAAATATCTAGCTAATACGATATAACGTGAATTTTCTATACATTATCACTTTCTTCGCATAACTGGTTTACATGTAACATGTATAAATAGATATATTGTGATAATTGTATATTTTGTTAAACCACGATGCGGTAAGTGTAGTTGTAGTGAGGTCAGATTTTTAACATATTTTTCCGCACCGTTGCTACAAAAACTGAAGATTGTATATAAACCACATAGTAATTATTAATGATAATGACCTAATAATAAGGTCCACATATTTTTACAATTCTCTATCAGTATTATCACAAAAGGTATATACATACAACTACGATAAGCTGAACACATCCGAGTTAGTATATCAAAACATAGACTCCAGGTCAACATGTTGCTTATATTTTCATAGTCCTCCATTATTAAAAATTAACTGAAAAGCTTCGGTATGTTTTCAAAAGCTCAAAAATAATACAGAAGACTTATTTACGAACCGTTGTATTTTTCATCAAAAGCTTCCAGTATTACAAACTTTTTTTACGTCTTTGACATGTGCCGCCTTTATTTCTCACGTTTCACTATTTATTTTGGGAGATTTACAAGAAGTGAGTGAAGACTGAAATCTAAGAATGACTTATTGAAAATCAATCGTACTGTGTAGGCTCTGACAATATTATAAATTTTGTTTAATCGCCGTAAATATAATACGATATTATGACAACATCATTAAAATACAATATATTACAACTTATTGGAACCGCATTGAGAAATGTCATCAATCGTCGAATCAAAATTTAATTCCTTGATTGATACATCGATAATATTACAAATCATATTATTTATTAAACTACCCAACATTATGAAAGCTTGAAAACAGCATTTACAATAATTTTAAATGAACCACATGATTTATATTGTTAAACACGTAGCGCAAAATAATTTTCACATGTGTAATTAAGTAACGAAGGAAAGAAAATCATTATTAAATAGTAAACCTTGTCATATTTATAATTTATTTGAAACATTTATAATAAATAAATCACAGTAAACTTTACAGCAATCGTAAAGTCTGTTTTTAAATCAATTCGCCACCTACAGTTTATTATTAATAATAGTATTATTTATCATTATTGAATCAGGGCGCTTAGACGAAATTAAAATTGTACAATATATTTTTCATAATACAAAAAGCTTTTTAAATAACTTGTTTTCACTAATAATAGGTTCAGTTATTATTTTGCCGATATTATTTGCGTAGATTTAACTTTTTTTATTATGTAACTTTATCAGCTGTTTCAAACATTTGTTTTTATATAATATAATATACATTGAATATTTATTACCAAATTATCATTATGCATTCAATTATTTATACAAAAAATCGTGATAATGAAGCGTTTTTTGCGTGTTCTAAAATTGAAATTACACGACGCGTAACAGTATAAAAATAAAACATTATTCGAAATAGGAAGGATCACGTCGTTTTTTTTACTGTTTCAAAATTTACGTCATCGCTCACGTGTTGTGTTTTTGGTACATTTGACACGTAGAGAACACGTTTTCTACATTTTTGTTGGTAACACAAATGAATAAACCGCGATCAAAGGATTTTTCAGTTATTGCCGCATTCATTCATTGGTTATATTATTCTTTAATTCAATTTTTTTTTTTTCATTCAAAATGGCTGCTCACTTTCACAACAATAAACATCTTACGACGCATGTATCAAATACGCCTTATACGCCAAATACGCCTTAACATTAAGCGTTTGAAAGTATACTCATATTATCATCTTATTTCAAATATTTACTATTATTATTGAGTGACAATAAGACAGTGTCCAAGATTATTCCGTACTCTAATGTTTCGTACATGTGCAAAGTATGTGGTTTAATACTGAAACAAGGAAAAACCAGACTTATTATTTCAAATAATGACGATACGAGCGTTGTGTGATTAATACCTAGCCTTGGCAAGAAAAAAACAATGTTGTCTCCTTTGAGCTCGATACACAAAGTCCAACGTTCCATCTTAAACATACAATCCCTCCAACCGTTTAAAATGTGCGTTTGTTTCAGAAACAGAGCCAAATCTTTTTTCCACTGAGCCATTTTTTTCACATTCAGATATAGTAAACGGTTGGTGATCCATGTGATTTGGAGACAGACTCCTGTCCCATATTCTACTAATTATTATTAGTATTTAATTCTCATGACGATATTAAATTTTAAGTGGCTACCTACATATACATATTTTAGTTTTTGCTACTATTCAATTCATTAAAACACATAAACAAGATAGTATTTCTAGATATGTAAGCGCTTGAAACCATCGATAATGTAAAACAGTAAAAAATATCCACTTGAATTCATATCTTGGACCCAGGAAGTTATCGGTGACTATGAAAATCATCTCAGGGTAGAGGCCGTAGCGAGTTGAAGGGCCGCGTGACACTTGCCAGGCCTATGCATAAGTGCAGGGGTGTAGTCTTCATAACCAACTGCAGTTCGTCTACCAGTAAATTTCACTATTTTTTAAATATTAGCATAACCAACAACAAGCATGGCAACAGCCAAAAGAAATGTGAAGCATACCACTTTCTTTCTCAACATTTTAAAAAGATACTTCTTTATTTTAACACTTAACCTGCGGGCTACTTTTGGCAAATTCACAAAATGCGCTTAACGTTTGCAAAAATAAACATATTTCCTAAAGTACTTAAATATTTCAATATTTTTTGTTTATTGTACTAAAAATTTTATGCGGAACCAACTTATTAATATTTTAGTATCATATCATTGTCACAGCTCATATAATTTTCATTTAAAACTAAGATATTGCTGATTCCTTATTTACAAGGTATCGATAAATAAATATAAAAATATTCAGTGAGTTTAATCACTGTGTATAATATCCAAGCCAATTTCTGATAATTAAGTGTCTCATTCTATTTCTTATTAAAATTTAAAATTGTTTCATGGCTATCAAAAGCAATATGACGATAGTATGATATTAAGCAATTATTTCTCATTATGTATACATATAATTAATTCCATTGCAGATATCATTGTTTATGATAATAAAATACAGTTCTCGGTTCGCACTCCGCCCCGCCATTGGCGTGGGTTGGGCAGACGCCTCGAGGGCCCATGTGACAAATTGAAGAACTGTGTGTTTATTTTTCTACATGAAAATAATTTATTATAAATGAACGGGGCACGGCAAGCTTTTAAATTCTCAAGTTGTTTGCTTTTTACCAATGGATGCTGATATTTATTTGATAAATTATTCAGCTCCGTAACGAGTTTTACGCGCATTTCTATTGACTCCTTCCAATGGTAAACGAGGACTCGTATCAAACATTTAGTCCGAACTAGTAATGCTAAATAATAGCTCAATGCAGCATGTGACTTGTTAAAGTAAACAATGAAATTAGTGTCAAAATTAATTATTTATATCTAGCTTTTGTTGAAGTTGTGGAGTTAATATGTGTTTTCAGCTCGCATCTCTTCATTATCATCATCAATTTCTTATTACGAAAATAAATTCAATAAGTTCGAGACATAGATATCACCCACTTGTACAACTTTGGGTGCAAATATGCAGAAGAAATCATTACGTTCCACATCAACGAGCGTTTTAAAATTCTATAGACGAGCAAAATGACGTCCCGTGTCGGTTTTAAAACAAACATACAAATGTAATCACGCTTCTTCGGCTGCAGATTGTCCTTTGGCTAACAAGAGACAGAAAATTGATAGCTTTGTATGGGGGCGCACGTATTGTGAAATTATTCTCTACAAAATAAACCCTTAAACCGAATGAAAGCAGCTACATGGATCACCACTGTCCTGTGAAAATCGAATTTTACGCAACTATTTGATAGATATAATACATTGCGACGGTGCTACGTTGTGATAACGAATCAAGGCAACCACCTAATTGTGATTTCCATCCACCCGCCCCGTCCTTAGACTTGGTCTTAATTAGGCATATCCCAGAGATCTGATATCAAGACAACCAGCCTAGAATTGTAACAATCGTATATTGAGTTTTGCAAAATGTTTGAGGCAGATAATCGGGTGAGTTTATATGATCCATGCCAAGAGGAATCGAGAAAGCCGATTATGTTTTACTTATCGGCTAGTTTCTGTAAAACAGCTTAAAATATCATTTAAACTATTATATAGGAAAACATTTATAAAAATCTAAGTATGTAAAATATATACCAAAAAGGAATGTCTTACCAGTTCTGGTGAACAAAATCTGTAAATATTGATCAGTCTGTCTTCTCTCAGTGCTGTGTCTGCTGCGATCTCTACCAAAGACATCTGTGAACAAAATATAATACTAGAATTAAAACGTGTTACACTAATTAGATATCATAAATGCACTATATATTTAAATTTTACAATGTAGTTTCAGCGACTCTTAAAGAATAATAGAGCTCATAAATTCTGCAAGTTAAAAATGTTTATTTTTCATCAACATTGTCTTGATAAGATTTGCCTCAGTAAATCTAGAGTTATCGTCAAAACTAATGAGCTTGTATGATTATAATGCAATTATACTTCTGTAATTTTAATTTTTATTATAACATATTCAACTTATAATTGTTTAATATTATCTCTGCGCTCAAAGTAAGTACTTCAACTTGCAACGAATTTGTACGGTAAGAACTTATTATGGTCGTAACTAAATACCGTGGAACTGGTTTTCAGCATTCTGCTAGTTAAAATAGCGATCTATAATTTAAAAGGCCTTAAAGACTGAAGAAAAATATTTTTGTTCTCTTTAATAACGATATTCTTAATTGTAGTTATGTAGAAGATGTATGATAGACAATATCCATTTTAATAGTACCTTTTTAGAGAAATATTTCAGAAATTAACAGATTATTCAAAACGACTTTTTTACTAAATTAATATTATAATTCAAACAATATTGGCTATTTGCTAATATAATCACTGGGCGGTATGGTCACACACAAAAGAAATAATTTTTAAATACATATTTCTAAACATAATTACAAAGTTTGATTTTTTTCACCATTCATTTATATTACATCTACCTATTCCAAATGTAATAATCACGTCATGGTTTTTTTTTTTTGCGAAATTCGCGACAAATTTTAAAGACATTCAAGTAAAAGCAAAAACAAAGATGCATGAGCCATTAATTATTACCCATTATGCAATTAATGACCAATCCGCATGAAGGTTAATCTTCATATTATGAAGTCGAATAACGATCCATGTTCTCAACCGAAATGATAAAACAATACAATCACCATCATTGAAGCTTTGGCGGAAGTATGCTTTCGGGATGAAGACCTTCCGATGTCTCTATTGTTATTTTCCGTTTATACTTCTTTTGGACCATGTTTTTCAGCATCACCGAATAGCTGATTGGTTCAACAATTATGAAAAAAACCAACTCTCAAAAAAGCTGTCAATATTAGTCTTCTCAAAACATATGTATTTCTACAAATTTACATTTTATGTGTAAATATTATTACATTCGAATATAGGTAGAAAAGACTTAACTCTCAGTTTTTTTCACATCAAAAAAGTTTTTTTTCTATAACCAAAATATATACGACTTAATACACATTCTATCAAAAGGATATAAACTGCAAATGCCGCATCAGTATCAAAATTTAGTTGACATGTTTGAAAAACGGAGAGGCTGTGAAATTCTTAACGAAAAAAAATGACTTCCAACACTTTATTGGTTTTTCTTAAATAATTTAAATAATAATAATATTAATGCGAGATGAAAAATGCACGCTTCATAGATTAACAAAGTATCTTGAAAGTTTTAATGACTTTTCTGCGAGTATTATTACTTGTCAATTAGATAGTCAAGCAATTAAATGTGCATTTGCCTTTAAAACAAGCGTTGCCTTCCAGACGCAAGCGGTTCTGATAAGATATGCTGCAAACTAAGTGAGTACTTTACAGACTGCTCGAGCAAATAAAACGAAATAGGTGGGTGCGTTGCATAATGCAGTTAACAAGTGGCTGCATTAATCTCGACACTAGTGCAAGCTGCAGTCACGGCTACCAAAGTATAAGAACACCAAACATTTTGCAACAGATTTCTTCAAACCCAAACATTTTGATAGTATCACACGACACGCATTAAAGTCTGTAAACTAAAATACTACTTATAATAAAAAATACTAAAAATTAAAATGACATCAACTGACAAGTTAATAAAAAAAGCCAGCCATTGTTTTTATTTGTTATTATACGTTGCCAACATGAAAAAATAAGCAAATATGAATGTATTAGAAACAGATACTTTTAATAATGGACCACTTCAAAAATAGAACAGTTATTATTTTTCAGTGTTGCAATATTGCGATGAGCATAAATAAACATTTGAAACAAAAATCTAAATAATTTAGTAATGAGCTGTTCTAAATTCAATAATATTTGAAATATATTTGACACTCCTTACTATGCTAATATTTTCGAACATCTTTGGCTTATATATTTTTTGAAATCAATTCATGTTTGACCGCTGATCGTCTTTGCACCACGCTGCACTTATAAGAGTTCTTCCTTCAGACGTGGGTATCCGTACGTGCATTCTAGTCACGACAAACAGTGTTAATTTTGCCTCTTTTTCAACACATCGTGTTTTATTTTGCCAGCCGCGATGTCCGCGAGGAGCGAGACGACACTCGGACATTGAATAAACAAGATAGACAATTTGCAACTCTCAGCTAAGCTTCCGCGACGGGACATTCATTAAGTGAAAACAAATTTAGATAGTAGATTAAACATCGTGTTCAACATCGCTTTGTAAACGCTTTTCTAAATCGTTTAAGAAGCGGATGAAAATAATTTATTAATTATAAAATCAAAAATTACGATTCACACGTTTTAGTTATGCAGATTTTTTTTCCGAAATTAATTCTAAATAGAAAAAGTTTTTCAATGACGAAAGAATTAAAATTTACTGTATGGTACTTTCACCAAATATTAATGATTCTTTGAATACCTAAAATAATATGTAAATTATTGAATTTGATATCATTTGGCCACTTCTGCACTGATCGCCCTTTGTATCAAAAAAAATATACTTATAATCTCGTCTATCGTGTCACGATTCGGATTGTTTATGTAATACATATCTAAATCCATTATCAATAAAAACATTTTAAAAATATTGGTAGGTATCGTTTAACTTGCCATTGCCTTTAAAGTTCGTTAATAACCAATACGTTTTAATTGTTTATAATTAATCATAATTACATAGTTCATTTAAATATATATTTTTTAAATAATCATCAATTTTGGTGACAATGATTATTCACCGTTACCACGATCCGAGATATAAAATATGTATTTACTTCTAGAAGAGAGGCTCTCTACTTATAGCACCCCTACATATTCTTGAAAAATTATGTTTATGATATTTACAAGTATATAGAGGATGTATGAAATTGAGTTAAGAAAACCTTAGAATTGAATTCTGGAAAGATATAAATTTGATGATATATTATTTCGAAAACATTTAGCCGAGACCAAAAGTAAGCGTATTAAATTTAGTAAACGAGAAAATCTTATGCACCATTTATTTTTGGGCATTGACGCATTCATTTCCAATGGAGTTTGTCCCCCTGCTTCATGGTTTGACACGGTATGGTATACAAAAAATAACAAAAATAATTCATCATATCGAGGCCATATTTAATTTATATTGCATGCAAAGTCACAATCTTAAAATTAAATTAAGTGAAAAATGATAATTTGTCATGCGTCCATAGAAAAGGTTTCCAACATAAATTAATTTTAAAACTGTCACTAAATTAACTATGAGTCTCAGTGCCGCGTCTTGGGTAGTAGGCGCCCTTGTGAAATTATCTTAATGAAATTATATAGCCCTTAAATTATCATTCACTGTTTTATTAAGAGTATACTGAATTACAACTTGCACGTGTTTGTCTTTCTAGCCATCTAGTGCTATATAGTATACTTGTTTTAATTATGCAAATACTACATTACGCGTAGAAACTTGTTACATTATTTTATAAAAAAATACGCCCATCATATTCAAACGCCCTTGTACGGTGCACAGTATCCACACTAGTACGGCTTAGCCCTGAATAGCCTCATTAGTCCTAGAAAGTAGCTTTATATTTATTTATTTATTCTGCATCTGTTATAATCAGGTAACTAATATAATTTACTAGGTTGTGGATCAAACTATTACTAATTGTCTTTAATTGTTCGCGCACACTTCTTTAACAACAATATTAAAAAGGGTTTATAACGATCACAAAATTAATTAAAACTGTGAAGTTGGGAAATGAAAGATCTATACAATAAATTAACGCATTACAAGACTGATTAGTAATTTTAAAGTGTAATTACATATATCTGCACATCAGTGCATCAAAATAGAGAAGTGGCTAATAATCAATGCCAACAACCGAAATCTCCACTGAGTTTCGAAAAAAAAATCCTGATGACATGTTATTAACTTAATCCTAAAAATCGTCTTAACTTCTACAAATTATAGCTGCATTTATAATTACAAAATTGTAACCAAGTGGCAACAAGCTACAAGTATCCAACAAGTATCTAAAACAAATGGATAGTAAATTATAACGGACTGAAAGCAATTCTATGATTTATTGAAAAGATGATTTATTCAGGCATTTACAATAATAATAATACTTATAAACCTATCTGAAATTATATTTATAGTTTTCCGGTAAAATTTTAGATTAATAAAATATGATTTGAAGAAAGTCGAAAAGTTAAGGGAAGAGAAAAATAAAATTCATTTGAAGTTGAGAAAACTTTCGATGGACGTTATTATTCCTGACCTGTTTTGGTATTCAAGAACTTTATTCATTTCATGAAAGTTTAATGAGTAAAAAAGTTATTTACAAAATGAGGTATTCCAATTTGATAGAGTTAGAACTATCTTTGAAGTTTTGAATAGTTAAATGATTCCTATTATTAATTCTTCGTCGATAGTTTCTCATTTTAGTAATAATTTATAATATATAATTTTGAAATAATGGTCTTCATACATCGATATGTAATATATTAGGACAATAAAAGGTATGCGACAATTAGTTTTAAAACAAAATATTTCCCGGTGCATATTTAAAGAGATCTCAGAAGCGGCAGCATTATTTACTCACGACAGAGAACAAACAAATAAAACCAACCGCAAATTCCTGTCGCGGTGACTTCGAAGAAAGATCGATTGATAGAAAGCATTTAACAACAGTAACAGCTACAAATTTATTCTGTTTGGTGTGAAAATCGGCATTACGATAAAAGCTTCTTGTGTGAAACTTTCGACCTGAACAAACTTTTGAAATTGGTAGTTTGTTGTTTGCCGTTACTTTGTAGCTTATCTATAAAATGATTAATTCAACAATATGAAAGCCTGCTTACACTACGTATTATTGAAATATCTATAGATAATAAATATAATTAAAAAGTTTACATTACATTAAATAACAGGATAGTTTTATTCTCTGGAGGAAACCCCCAAGACATTAAATTGGGTAAGATTTGAGTAAATTAAATTAGGTAAGGTTTGGTGAAGCTAGGAAGTTATATATATTTATATTTTATTTTTATTACAGTAATGTTATTAACAGGGATTTTTTAAACATAATGTAAAATTTCCGGAGATATTACTCCATCGGGTAAGTATTGTCATTTATTGTTTAGGTGCATTTAGTATCCATACACCTTAACGTGGAACATAATTAAAAATTCTATGATAGCTCTTAACTACAACGCTTTAATAATTATTGGACATGTATTAAATTAAAAAATAATTCTACAACTTGATTAGTTTTATCGACACTGCTTTGGAGAATACAATTAAAAATAGTTAGTCTGGTACTAAAATATAATACATAATTGCTTCTCGACGAAGAAGACTTACATTTTTTTATTAATTTCTAAAAAAATACGACATCTAATGTCATTGATATGAACTTAAATTAAAAACGATAATCACCGTTCATTTTTTTTCTTCCATACTATTTTATTTTGAATATAGAACATAAATTCAAAACTATTTAACATTCATAAACAACCGCACGTATTATTATTTGTGACCCGGACTTGTCATTTTGCGAACGTCTTAAAATTATAATTTATAATTTTCTCAGTATGTTAAATAAACGGATTCAATTGAAATGTCGGAGTCTTCGGGCTATATTTACAATTATACACTCACTGAATAATTTCAGTAATAAAATAACGGTCTATATACAAGTTGACAAGTTTCGAATAGGTTTGAATTTAAAATTAATTTTCACCAGTCGATAGAATAAATCAGAATTGAAATTATTTTTAATATGCACCTACCTGCTAAATATTGTACATAATTTTGAGTAGTATTACTATTAGCATTGATTGATATTATTATATATTTAATATGCCTATATTATTACAAAATTTTAATAAACAGCTAAGGCATTCACTAGTCGCGGGTGGCATATTCATTTGAACAACACACAATACATCGCGTAGGTGGTCAGACGGAATACAAATGCATCCTTCTTTTCAGTCACCTCGGGGTATTCATTTTTAAACACTTACATGAGTACGTCGTATTATAATAGGTAGGACTTATTGTGAAACCTTCCATTTATTTCACTGACTTCTTAATCGTGAGATCCATGGTTTGATAAATATGTTCTTTGCATATAAACAAACATTAAATTAACATTTTTTAATTCAATTTTCAATACACCCGTCTATTCAAACGGACAAAATGATCAAAATAAACTAAAATTGTTTATTCAAAGCTTTTGTGCAGGACCATGATGTGCTAATGTCCGGATTGTGCAATACACTAAGGCGCCTGAATACGATGCGCTATTTTATAAGAATAAATAAAAGTATCTTATACGTGCATTGATATCTTATATATTTTATACGTGCAATCAAAACAAGAATACTGCTAAAATAGAAGATACTTTTATAAAACATTTGGAATAGGGCTATAAAATATTTGAACTGATGGTTTGAAAAATATTTTGCACAAAGGTGCCTTCTACTCACGGTACCGCACTGCTTTTGTGAAATTAATAATGATGTTATATATATATATATCTGCTACTTATGCAGAACAACAATTTGAAGACATATACATATGCTGTTCAAATTAATAAAACTCCAGATTACAATCAATAATCATGGTATTTTTCGAGTATATTATGAACCTTCCAGTGTAAAGGAAGACTTAAAATATACAGCAATCCAAGTACCTAAGGCATTCGTGAAACCGGTAATTTTGTTATTTTTGAAAACTGATGTGGATTAAACGAATCTCCATAACTTGATGACTTATTGTAATATTATTTTTGGTGACTAAATAATCAGTCAATCGTTTAACCCACTAGAAATCTATTTCTGCATTTTTTAACTATGTACAGTTACAATATTTAGACTCGCGGCCTCCATTGTCAGATTTTACATTTACCAACACCGCTACTGAAACAGCTTAATTTTTATAATAATTTTAATAAATAGTCATCTGCAAATGCTTGAAATTGCTTGAAGTCCATTGGAGAAACGAGATAAAAATTAAATTTTATATTAGGTAAATAATCTGGGTGACAACCCTGCGTACGGCACTGTGCGTATATAAACGGTCAGCAATTAAATCAAACTATTTCATTATAAGCAAAACCCTACTAACTTAAGTTACGTCACATAAATACCTACCCCTCAAACTAGTGGGACAACTTTCGAAACTATTTTGTTACATGATACCAAACGGTTACATTGTTGAATGATTTTCAACATCATCAATAAACTGACCTTATCTCTACGACATTTCCATTTCTCTTCTCAATTTAATGATTGAAAATCCATTATCTTAAAACTAAAGGTATAATTAATCACGAAAAAGTTTTAAAACCACTTTTCAAATATCGATATAATATTCAATATAATATACAACATAGTAATCTGATAATTGAAAGCTACTAAAGTGAGGCATAGTTTTATCAATCAACTTCGAAAGTGGAGCATGTGGGCATATTTTGATAGATTTTTTCACAAGAATTACCTTGTTCTGAACATTTTTTATTTTTTAATCTTTAAAATACTTCCAGCACCGAAGAACGCATGCTTTCCAATCAGCCAACGGCTCGATTAAACTTATATTATATAATATAACATGAAAGTAAATCCTCATATTTTTCCAATAAGAAATAAGACTACAGAATACAGACAAACAGATTGTAACAAACATTCGTTATAAGGCCTACAATATCTTGCATTCTATATATACTACACATCGAAAGAATGCGCATGGTGTGTGGTATTATGAGATATGAGTCACAACCTGACCTGACAAAATGTTAAGCCAAGTGTATTATAGTGTGCTGAAAAAAATGCTGAAAAAACACGTTTAAGAGCGTATTCGTCAACACTACTACATGACAACACGTCTTGGGAATGTACAAAAAGATTGCCTAATAACAGAAATTCTTGGAGGCTGTACGTGTACTCTTGGATTAATTTTTCACGGAAAAGAGGCTTATGAAGTAACGTAATTTAATTTAATTAATTATATTTATTTTGCCACTTATTTTTTCAATTATGTTGGTATAAAAATACACCATCACAATGAAGTTGTGAATTTTTCTTGAGACATTTAATCGATATAATTAAATAATTTTGTGTTTTCAAATTAATACGGGATATTCATATAGCACGCTGCAACAAGATGTCATTATTGACCCATTTTCACATAATAGTGAAGTTACCATATTTGCACTTCCATATGTCTTAAGCCATAGACATCCTCGTTGTTATTTAGTGAGCAAAGTGAATGGCCGAAGAGTACCCTAGTTTAATTGTACTTGTTCAAATTCACTTGTACAAGTACGCAACAATATTAGTTAATTTATACATACTAAATAAATAAAAATAAAATTCTAATAATGTTTCCAACACATGTGCTCCGTTTGAATCTCCCACTAAATACGATTCCATATGACATTAATAATTCCTAGAAGTTTGTTGCTTGCAAGAAAAACAAAAATCCTGCACGCCTGCTTATTTCGTGATCTCAATGCAAAGAGACTGCCCAAATGTTAAATGAACTTCTCTAAATATATCCGCATATTAAAATGATTTATACCGACAACACTAACGACTCATTTTATAATATCAACACGTTTTTAACGTGCATTCTCTAATACGTTCTGGTCGTGATCGACTGTTTTCACAGGCATGTCATAAAAACTCACAAGTGACATAAACTCTCATCAACTTTTTTTCATAGTTTTAATTTTAAAAAAATAAACGACACTACACACATATTTATCATAATACCTTGTGTATACGCCCAAATGTATGTTGAATTGTCCACTCCTATACTATTCTAATTTGTAGCGTGCGATTTTTTAAAATATCATTATGTGAAACACGTGCATAGTATGAGACATGTATTGCAGTTGCAACATGGATTAACTGTGATCAACCTATATCTATTGTATACGGCTTATCTAAATTCACACATCTACCGAGGCCGAGTGGTTAATAGTCCATAAAAGGAGGTCCTGGATTTGAGTCCAATAAATTTGTTTGATATACAAATTTAATACAGGATGCATATTTTCAGTGGGTTAAGCTATTGAATGGCAACCAGTCCTGATGAAAAATTATATTTCAAGATTAATCTTCACACAATGGGATATCTTCAGATTTTTTATACGACTGTGGAACTCAAACCCGAAATCTTTGATGCTTAACAATTCATTACCGCGCTCGGTCATCCACACAGTAATCGATACGTTAAATATGACATCCAATACTTCCTCAATAATTTGTTAAGATATATAATATTTAGACTGCCATTTTTGTCAAGGCATGCTTCGTCAAAACACCCTATTGATGCCTAAAATCAATGTTAAAAATAGCAAATCATCGTGCAACGTCTTACGGCGAGTCAAGTCAAAGCTGTAGTATAATCAGAATATAAATCACACACACTCTCGTGCACTGAAACCGAGATGTTGGTAAGTTACTTCTGACATACATAGTATTGTGAAGATCAATGTACGTTTGTTATGCGACTGTATACGGCACAATATCGGATGTGAAGACATAATAAGTGGTAAAATCATGAAGAGAAAATCATGTAAGCAAATTAATTATTAGTAAATGATAGGTGTATTTTCAAAATGAACTTACTTTTTCTATACTAAACATTTAATAGAGAACATTTTGAAAAAGTATTTTTTATATAGTCTGTAACCATATGACATGTCTTTCAATGTTTCTTTTGTTTTCAATATTTTTATAATTGATTTTTATTCTAGTTTGCATATGACACTATATAGTTAATATATTATATACAAAAATAAATGTTGGCGTTGTGTAATAAGTTCATTTTGAAAATGTAGCCCTCAAATATTTGTTTATTAGAAATAAATATTTGAAATAATGTTGAATTGATATTAAGCCCAGAGGTATTATGGTTTCGATTCATGAAATAATTTAAATATAATACAATCCACAAAAAAACCGATTTGAATATGAACGATAAACTATGCAGAATAATTGTGACATGTTTTAATATCCCACACGAAATCAATCATTGGCTGACACGAATGACTTTGTATTTTCGAATCAAATAAGCACATACTATTATTATTTGCATAATGATATTTTCAAATCTGTAGTGAATTAATTAATACCATCGACTCATATTGCATTATAATGGAAACTAATTTTAAACTGAATTTGAACTATTTGAAACTTATATTAAGTCCTCGAGCTACGTGATTCATTCGCTCTAAAGGTTTTCACGTAAATTAAAAATCACGTAACTCTAATGGCACGGCTGTTTCAAAAGTAATGGATTGAAGTTAGCAAGTATTAAACAATTTATCGAGAAACGATTTCACAAAGGAATCATTATTTCTTGCCTTTTCAGCTCGCGTGGAATAATAAATATTATGTCAAAAAAACACTTCACTGAATTATGATTTTTCGTTTTATTTTTTACCTCGTGTAATGTATATTAATTCTGAACTTTTCGTCTATGCCAGGGATGGCGAACCTATGGCACGCGTGTCACAGGTGGCATGCGAGACGATTTTGCATGGCACGCGAATGAAGAGAAAAAAATAAAAGTGATTGAAATGAAGTCTATTTATTTCTTCCATTAATAAGTACTTAATTATTTTTTTCGATGTATTAGCCGTTTTACTGCTGAGGCTTTTTTCACATATTATGCGAAAATTGCGAAAGAAATTTAGTAAACAATAACCTTTCAAAAACAAAACTGTATTTTATATGTTGTGCACAAAATTGTGTCCATTTTATCAAATATAGAGGGATTTCCGTAATTCTTTCGGTTGTGTGTAGGGAACATATCAAACTACTCAAATTTTATCAATTTTTATTTATCTATAACTGTATTTATTTATCTTTTAAAATTAAAAAAACAAAGAAGAATATAAAAAAAATTATATGCAAAAATGTTTTCCCACACCCTTCTTACACCGCGCACAAATTAGTGAAGATAGTGTTATTCATTGTCACTAAAAGAAACATTTTCACGCGAAGTTACGCAAGTGTTTTCATCATCGCTACTTGACGAATTTGACATCGTATGACGGAAATAAACAATTTTTACCCATAAAAATACAAAAATGAATGTTATTTTCACAGCGATATACTTTTTAAAGTTTATTTATGATCATTATTGAGGATTTAAAAATAATTTGCGCGCGCGCACCGCGACACGTCTACACAGGTCAATATCTAAAATCAAACTGAGCAATAGTCGATATCCCGACGGTACGCAGTTTTCTAAAATCTGAAGTTACACAAACATTTGATGCATTTTTATTTCCATGGCATGTGGCACGTGACATATTATGAAATTGAAAAAAAAAAATTTTTGGCACTCAGGCTCAAAAAGGTTCGCCAACCCTGGTCTATGCCTTCACTACAAATTGTTTTTTTTATGTTTAAAAATCGCGTAATTTCAAATTCACGTAAGTTGATGTCGCGTATCTCGAAGACTATCTGTAACTTGAACTGAATATGCATATTATATTTATAAATATTGATCTTTACGAAAAATATTTACAGCCTTTCCTAAAGCTAACCGTGACGTTTCATATTGACAGGTTTTGAAGATGATATTTAGATGTCAATTAAACTTAATTATGTCAGGAACTATATTTTAAATTTCAAAACCACTAGAATATTATTTCAGATTTCAATATAAATTATTTCTAAAAAGTGACATCTAGTGTAATTGACATAAACTTGAATAGATCTTAATTGCAGTAACAATGTGTGTTGTCCCGATTACATTTCACCTTAAATCTGGAAAATTATTAAGGCCTCAAGTTTAAATCTAAAAGATTCCATGTATTTAATACTATCCAGACAAATCATTAATATTGTCAACTGTTGCTGATAGAAATTTATTATAACCTATTTAAAATACTCTCATGAACCGTCTTTTACAACGTGAATTTTATCTTGGAATTTTTAGGTTGTATGTATACGAACGATTTCTATGTATACATTGTCAAAAATGAGATCTATCCTAATGTGCTTCGTTAAAACTAAAAAATACAATAAAAATGTATACCTTCTTGACTTGAGAAGCGGCATTGTACCATAATAAAGAAATAGCTACCAAAAAAACTAATAAACATACGAAATAATAGTGTAACAACCAACTAAGTAATAAATCTTCCACCTCTCTTACTATGTGAATTTTATAATTATAAAATTGATTTCTATCATGCAAGTCCTAGACCAATTATTATATAATCGTAATGACTATTTATATAGACGTAAATTAAAAAACTTTTTAAGAAAATAGCTCATATTTTTTAAGCAGATGATTTTTTTTGTCGTCATTTAGGTATTTTACCCTTCTAGCCGGAAATCCTTCGCACGCAACTGGAATGAAGCAATACGAACGCGGCCGCTTCAAATCCCGCTCGATAAAGCATCAAAATTATTCAATATTCCATTCAAGTAACGTGCATAGAGAGAAACGTTTGTTTCTTTGAATACAAAACGAAATCGTTTGAATCAGTGACATTTTTTAGAATCAAGGGAATTTTCAGTGACATGTTTACGATCTCCGGCAGTAATTTTTCAAATGGTAGGTTTTATTTCACAGAAAAATAAAGACGTGATTTCTCGAGGGGGAAAATGGCGTCACGGTATCTTTAATCCTTTACTCATTAATTCATTCTATTTTATTGTACATAATATTATAATTTTTACGAATTGTTTATTTTTGTCAAAGACAAGTAAGGACGCTAAATAACATTTCAGCTCTTACACCCAGAGTCGGCTAAAGGTACTAGTAACACGAGCAATTAGCCGGGGCGTCATTTGCTTGGAGACTATCAAGGATAAAATGAAATTAATATAAAAAATAAAATACTGCTTTAATCTGACGTTTTTAAGATGGAAAAGAGCAGGTACATGCGTATATATATATATATAAAGAGAGCCACTTTTAACTACACGCAAAGAAGCTCGGTTGCCAAATTCGCATTGTAAATTCACGCTTGGTTAATTTTTGTTATTTGCATTACTGTACGATACGTTTCCAGACAGTAAACTCATTTCCGTATTTTTAGATTTTTCTTTTGTGATTTTTGTTTTAATAATTATGCATAAAATGGGCGCCCAGAGTGCCAGCAACCATAGGCCGGCCCTGCTCACACCATTACCAACTTTCATAAACTTCACAGGAGTTCTTTTCGATATTTATTTGTATCACTTGAATACAATGAAATTTTTAAACAGATTACAAATGAACGGACTAAATTTCCAATTACATTCATTACGTTTGAATTACTCTTTTTATTCCGAACGTGAACCATATGGATCTCTGGGTTCCATGACAACTTCACACATGACAAGTGCTCACATGGCATCTGCGCACACATTCAAGTGCTCACACTAACATAGAAATTAATATTAAGACAATAATTTTATACTTAATTTACGTAATTATAGTATAGGTAGGTGTCATTGAAATAAAAA